>NIUQ01001199.1:0-33849 GCA_002796945.1 Plectus sambesii | reverse complement strand
CGTCAATGCGTTGGATGGGTCGCGACCAGATGAACTCGGCTGGTTCCGCTTGGGAAAAGATGGAGAATACCACGTGCAAAATGAAAATCTAGAAATGAACAATGTTCATTCGGTGAAGGTGTTGAATTGTGTAGATCAAAAGTTCAACAGCTCTTTTAACAAGATCCGGCACTTTGTGATGTCAGGTTTAAATGGCGATAGGGAGAATTTCAACTTGGGAAGTATTGTCAGCTACTCCAAGCCGTGGATAGATAGATCGCTGCTTAAACCGGAAACTGAAACTGAAGCTCGAACTGTTGTTGTCATTCTCAGAGAATCAAATAGTATCGACGTGACTCTATCAGACAAAAATGGCAAAAACCTTCACTTTTTTCACAACACATCTATCCTGACCAGCTTTACTGGCTCAATTAGATTAGATAGCATGTCGAATCGGTTCCTTGTTCTCAATTTTACCGATACTATCGGTACGCTGCGTGGTTCATGTTACCTTAATGAGAGCAAGAAAACAAACGAGTTATCGTTCAGGGTGTACGTGAGCTCCAATGGCTTGTCTGATGCGTCAACAATAGTCCGTCTGCCATCGAACATTAACTCAAGACGATATATATGTCTGGAAACGGACAATTCTAATCAAGGTGTAAATGAGAGGTGTGAATGGCTCGATTACAACTCGGAGCCTCTGACTTACGACCTGTCCAAAAATTTTTGGCAGGAACACACTGGTGACTGTCCCGGATGCAACAAGTTCACAGAGTTCTTGAGCGATCCGCTTAAATATCTGCTTAATCTTGTCAACCCTAGTAGGTTGTTTGATGACGGCAAGCTTTTGTTGCTTGTGAAAGTCGGACTTTTCGTAATTATCTTTGTTGTAGTCACAATGGTCACAAAAAATTTCATTTTACCTGCCACTCGATTAATACTTTGTCCCATCTCTACACTAACCAGGAAGAAATGATGTCTCTAATTTATCAAAACTATTTCTTGTCTCTTTCCTTTCGAGTTTTTTGCTATCGCTGGTTTTTCTTGTTATACACTCGCTTCTTTGCTCATTTGTTTTGTTTCCACATTTGATATTTCGTGAGCTCAGTTTGAACATGATTTTTTAAATCGAGTCATATCATTCAAGAGTCTCATTTATTTTTCACCACTATTGGTGCGGCTTTGATATTATAATGTCAGCAGTTTCTCGTTTTTCATTCCTCTATTCTTCTGGTCAAAATGATATTTGTGATTTTGAATTGATGCAATAATTGCGCATAGTTGCAGTTGATAACTGGCGTTAGATATTTTGTTTCGCAGTTGTATTGTGAAAAATATATTTGTTGTACAAACTGGTCGTTATACGCTCAATTGATATAGATTAGAGTGTACCTCACTGTCAGAAGAGGATGGCGGATAAGTTTTAGATACGCGAGCACGAAGCTAGAACTGACGAGCTTAGGGAGGGAGAGGAGTTGAAGAAATTAGGACTCTACCAAGAAAATGGCGGAAATTAACAAAGCTACATGTAAACTCGTAGCAACCCATCAAAAGAGTATTTTCGTCCACACCGGGCTAATATTATCTGATCTTCTGCATCTGGGATATCGTGAAACACAACTTGCGCTTGGTTCTACGCAAAAGAGTTCATTCCTCCGGCACATTCCGACTTTTTCAAATCAATCTCAGTCCTTAAAATGGTTGTGATGCACTCTAAATGATTTTTCGTGCATTCAACCTCTAAAACATCCGATCAGCGAAACATAATTTCAGAGGCGAGACCGAAGACGATATTTACACTTGGTCTTTATATCTCAGATACGGTAGCGTGCCATTTCAACGTGTCCACTATTTTTGGAGTTTATTTGAAAACTGCGCCCTTGCGATAAGATTTCGTTCTGATTTTTCTCTGATGAAGACGCACCACATGATTCCATACTTTCGAGCTACAGATCGTCGAATTCTGTAGGGTGGTTTCGCGAGATTCGCCTTTTGCGCCCAGTTCCAAAATTAGCGCGTGAAGGAAGTAGGAATGAGACTAAAAGAATTATAGGGCTAGTACTCAAAGTTGTGAACCAGAGAAAGGCGCTTGGGTTGGAGAAAATTATGCGTCTGGATCATGCTTGCGCCTAAATGTGTCTAGTGAAATTACAGAATGATCGTTAGGGGTATATCTATGGTACATGGATACCTCCAAGCGAAAACATGCTTGGCAGCATGAAGCATTTTGCCAACTGATGACGTAAATATATGTAATACTGAGATCTTTTAAAAACGACCGCTGACTACATATCGGAAATATTTCGGAAATGTGACCTGCGCTTAATGTCTGTTTCTACACAACTCCCATATACGCCGTTTATCAAGAAAGAATAGCTTCTCATATCAAGCACAGTCCACTTTCCTTCCAACCTCATAGCAACCCGAAAACTTTTACATAACATATTCATGAATTATTTTATCACAATCTAATATCAAAATAGAATGAAGCCCAAATCCATAAAACTAGAAGCACCCAGTGCCACACAGTTCTATCACAATATACAGGCACAATTTCCTCGTCAGTAACGCCTCGCCATAGGGAATACCGCCATACGCTTTAGTAAGACAAGGAACTGCGCAATTATCGTTGTAGATCAATGATCTACTAGCAACTCTGATCGAAATAGCTCGGTTAGAACTGATGTGAAAGCGATTGAATGAATAACATCTTTTTTTTTTGCTAATAATTGCGAAAAATGCCAAACTATACAAATATTTAAAAAATTGTTGCTTTTATTGATAATTTTGCTATGGTTTCTCGCTTTGCTACAACGCAAGTTGCGTTTCACGCGTAAACTTGATTCGTTATGAGACCAAAACTTGGACTGCTTGTGACTGACGAAGAAATTTTGACAATACATGCACCAATATATGAACATTGATTCATATAACGATGCACTTTTCGAGCAATAAATAGAACAGCGACCGAGAAAAACAGATATGACTATATTACGAGGAAACGACGTCCAATTATTCTAAAGCTGTCAATAGAAGCCCCGAAAAGAAACATTTGAAAAGAACGCGTCAAATTCGAACACTTCCACTCACAGTCACAGTATATTCCTGATTTTCACCGCTAAGGAATGTAGTAACCGAGAAGATAAGTGTCGAGTAGAAACGTCAAGAACACAGCCAGCGAAAATACAGACAGAGAAAGCTAAAATTTTGACATAGCTATCAATCACGTGATAGATTTGACCGTCGCCCGAGCTACAGTAGGCAAGGAATCTAATTCCGAGCCAGATTGGTGATTGACACATATGACTCTATGCTTCCCGTTGCCGCATGCATTCGCGATATTTTACACCGGAATAGAAAAGAAATAAAGCGTATTAAGGATACTGCACAACAGTTAAATTCGGTTCAGTTGACACGGAATTTAATTACAGTAAAACTAGCATTGGTGCACGAGCTTGGATGCCGACTTTACTGTAATAAGTTTTGGCAAATTGTACACTATAATAATCACAACCGATGATCGATCACAGCAAGAATCGAGCAGCAAGGGCAATTACGCTCTGTTGGTGTTAAAAATTTACATCCCATTCATATAAAGGACAAACATAACATCCAGTTCATATAAGGAACAACAATTACCGGAATATGAAAACTCTTCTCGCTTTTAAGTCTCCAAGTATTAAAAAATTATATCTAGTTTCAATACAAAAAATGCGAAAAATACCAGCTCTCAACTTCGACTGCCTTAGCTAAATTACATACAGCACATATATAATTGCCATTATCCAACAAACGCGTGCCTACCCCGAAGCACACGCAATATCAGCCTTACCCAAAATATGATCAATATACCATCTCCACGTTAATAAGGACACTTTCATCGTCTTCAAAGGAGACATTTTCCACATCAAAGAAAATAGTTTTCATAGAGATTTGATTTTGGGAACGTATCTTTGAACTCAAAAATGTCCTGTTTGATTTTGAAAGTGTCCTTACAAAAGTAGAAAGAGTATATATGCGAAAAAAGAAAAGAAAATTCACACACCTCCCATACGGAATACAAGACGAGAAATAAAGCTGAAATGGACGGTTCGTAATCATCTAAAATACATTTGAGCTGACTCAAAGTAAAGAAATGCCATTTTTTTGAAGCGTTTCATCTTGAGCCGCATCTTGCGCCGTTTCCACCTCATCCAGGGGCTGTTTGCCGTCTTCGCTGATCGTCGCTTGTTTCTCCAGCTCTCGGGCGAGATTCTCACTGCTTTCGGACGAGTGAGGCGTCACTTTCACTCCCACCGCTTCAAGCACCTCCGTGAGCTTTCGAGAATAGTCCATGTGGCCGCTGACCTAAAATTGGCATCAATTGGCAACGCGCTATCAATTACTTTACTGGATTTTACATCACAACTCGTCACTATTGCATTCAGTTTCAACACTCTTGCAATTTTGTCATCTCTGCATTCACACAGAACGCTACTTTGACGAAATTATACATAACGTTGGTTGAATACAAAGGTGACGAATTATGATGAAAAAACCTGTAATTAGCCATCAGAGACTTTCTATTCACTAAATAGATCGATTTTATAATGCATATTATAGCAAAATTCTTACTTAATACAATGTCGGAGAATACCCACACAGTACGACTTTAGCTTAAGGTAGCAATATGAAATTGATCCATTATCTGAGAAATGGAATAAATCCCAAAACTTACGAGATGCGTCAGGTTAAAGTTGACAATCTTGCGTTCATTTTTGTTCTCAACCGGGCCAGTGCCGGCGATTGTGAACTGGACGCTCATGGTCCGATAAAGAAACTTAAGGAGCCAGTCTGTCGTGCAGTATCCATTGATCACCCTGCCCCCCACTACGCGGCACATTTGACGCCACTCTTTTGGCGATGCCGTCACTGGCGCGCCTAGCAGTACCACATCTTCAATCAATCCTGCAAGAGACGGTTGAGTCATGGGACAAGAGTTTGCTGTGGAGAAATCTCAGAGTGCAACAATGGGTACTGTGCAATTATTTTAAACCTCCGCCAGTAAAACAGCGGAAGCATGCAACAAGTCATTTAGTGATTATCACTGCCCAAGAATTTCAAGATTTAGGGGTATTCCTGATGCGGTATATGGGTTGGAATAGTTGATGGCATTTCTGCAGCGCATTTAACTCGTGTTCCGACACAATTTGTGCGGCGGTTTGCTAACAGAGCAGTAAGCGCACCGCGTGCTAAACAAAAAATCGATAACAATCTCCTGCCTAAGCCGTATTTTAAAAAAAAAAATTTTTTCTTAAGCCTTTGTACCGCTTTTCGCAGTGTCGGCTTTATGCTGGTGGGTTGGAAACCCGCCAGTAGGATAGCGACTGTAGAACATCCGGTCGGCCGTCGCATGCCTGTCACCGGGATGGTGGCTGTGTNTTTTCTTAAGCCTTTGTACCGCTTTTCGCAGTGTCGGCTTTATGCTGGTGGGTTGGAAACCCGCCAGTAGGATAGCGACTGTAGAACATCCGGTCGGCCGTCGCATGCCTGTCACCGGGATGGTGGCTGTGTGGAAACCACCGCAGCAAAGCTGCTACCAATTCCCCGACCCACTGAGGGATGAGCACCTTGGTTGGGTGAGGGGCCGCCCTCAGCGGGGATTGAACCCGCGTCCTCGAGACTGGTGAGTGATGAGTGATGGCTTTTTTAGACCACTACACCAATCGGCCACCTTTTGCCTAAGCCGTATGGACGCGGCAAATTCAAATATTCGAGTGATTCCCTCATTAGGGCACACAACAAAACAAAAGCACCAAGACAACTTACCAAGGCAGCTGCCTCGGCGACTCATCTCAAGCAGACAGTGGTAGATGACACGCGCTCCGAGGCTAAAGCCTACGAGCGTCACGGGTCGCTGACCATGCTGGCGACAGAGCAGAACCTCCGCCAAGTAATGGCCGACTTCGGATGCTCGCCTTATACAGACATTCCAAGGATTGTCCAGCACGCTAGCCACTGACAACAGCGTTACTGGCCATGCGATAGCCGCGACCAGGCCTGCAAATGATAGTTAAAATTAACTGTTGTATTTTTGATTCCCCGCAAGTATTAGGGGATGATGTCGGTGCAGTTGGGGCTCAACAGGATGTGCTTATTCAGCCACCAACGTCCTAACAATCTAATAATGCAAGATGGCGGTCGGAACAAAACCGCTGAGTAGGTAAACAATAAACCAAGTGACCGATTAAATTAATCTTAGTCCATCACTGAGACTGCATGGTATGACAATATCCTGTTGCAATAAATTTTGTAACAATAAATAGTGATCTACACTTCCTTCTGTCGAAAACTAAAATTAATATTTAGGCAGGTGTAAAGCATAGTATTATTGATTAATTCTCTACCGTCTCTATTGGAGAGTTCTCACCTGCCAGTGCGGTTTCCATTAGCGTTTGCTGAATAGCATAGGAGACGGCGAAGCTCATGAGGTACTCCATCGCCTTTCCCAGTTCGACAAGATACTTGCCCTCGTAGCGGAGCGTGTATTGCTCCTTCGACAGGTTCAAGTGACGCCACTGCCATTTGAACGCGTCTTCTGCTTTCTGAATAATATCAGCGAAATTTTTAGGTACGGATTTAATGCGCGCGGATGAACTAACCTGATCTTCAATCCAACCGCTGACAGCGAGCACGCAATGTAAGCTGCTTCCATCAGATAAAGTTTCAATAGTAAACTCTTCAATAGCACCGACTCGTTTCTTCATTTTGTATCCTGAAAGTTAAAATAATTAAACAACTGTGCTTGAACATTTGTCGTATATTATTAATTTTAGTCTAAAAGATTTTTCTAATCGCGTCTACGCACAGTGCGGCAAATTTACACTTAATTTAAGCCGGATGCACATCTTATAACGACCGAAAATTTTTATAATACACAGTTCAAAAGGAAGTATCCAATAGGACAGAAAATATGATATTGTTTTCCATCCGTATGAAAGGATAATGGTTCAATATGCTAAATCGCGGGTTGAATTTGGGCCACCAGTATTTGAGCAATACAATTTACATCTCCTCAATGAAGAACGATGATCAATGTGTCACGATTCGCGCGTCGTATCGTACATGACACCCTACAGTCACGTACACCGAAAAATCTCTTAATCACAATCCCCCTTATAACTGTTTCCGTCTATCATTACTTTACTTGTCTATCATTACTTTACTTGTCTATCGTAACTTTTTGTCAAGTTGTTCTGCTCTCATTAATCCCTAATTACATTTCTCAACGCGAACCCATGGCAAGAAGCATACCGTACCTGCTAGGCCAGCACCAGCCACTCCAAAGAGAGAACCGAGGACAGCAGCCCCGGCGGTAGTGGCAATTCCTGCCGCTGCACCCGTTCCTATGACGACGCCGGCTCCTGCCGCGACGAACGGCGCCGCCAATCCTCCGGTCAAACCTGAATCAGGGTCGAATAGATGTCAATGAATACAAAATTATGAAATTCTATAAACATCAGTAATAATAACTATTTATTTCAACTGGAAGACCTCACTTTTCCACGATAAGCAAACTATATAAAAGTTGAATGAATTTTAGCGTACTGGAAAGTATTTCCATAATTGCACCGCTACAGATCTAAATTTAGGGTAATAAGAGATGAAAACAACAGTTTCGTAAATGCCCCGAACCGTTTCCCGATTTCAAATATTGAGGTTACTTTTATACACCCGCTAGCAGGCGCCTGCATTACAACGATAGGATCCCACTCATCAATCAGCAGGGGCCCAAGTCGGTCCCTTAGCGCCCTCCCTGAGCAATAAGGGTAAACATATTCACTGACCAATTATAACTCCGCCGACGCCGCCAGCGGCAGTGATCATGAGAATTCGTTTGATTTTCTTGCCGCGTTGTTTCTTCTCCCGAGCCTCTTTCGAGTCTCTGCAAGAGGCTTCCGTCGTTTTACTGCCGTAACCCATGTAAACAAAATAGTGCACCAACTGAACGCCACCACAGACTTCACGACCAAAGAACACGTCACATACAACATTAAAAGAAATAAAACCGCAGAGATCACTAGGAACACTTGTGCATTTTGGTTAGACCAATTGAGCTAAACATTGCGTTGTAAACACGCCACACAACAGCATTTTATGGTATTGTACGATACGGTAGTTGACTGTGGGTAAATTTGCGTTTTAGCGTGCGCCTTACGCATGTTTAGCTCGGTTGGTAACACGGTGCATTTTCGGTGCTTCCTCCTCACACGCACGCTTTTTTATCAGGGTTTAGGAACAACTGTGCTTCTCTGCTGCACTGGGGTGCACTAATCGTCACACAAATTTCATCCGTCATACCCATTTGATTCGGCAACGGCAGCCAACAAAGAAGGATCAGTTGAAGATACGGTAGGCAAGTCGAAAAAGTCACTGCTTTACAATGAGTAATTTAGAGTCAATTAATGATTTATGCTTGAGCACTTAAAACTGTATTTATACTGGAATTTTAGCAAGAAAATATAGCGCAGTGCATAAACATAAACCATTAGTTGACTCTTTGCGGTGCTATTAAGAAGGGGTCGCATGAATGAACCCGTGCGTCACGCAAAGGTAGAGAGGGATATGAGAAGGCACGTGACGTTCGAGGATGTGTCACACTGCTGAATGTAGATATTGATGGACTGGTGCAATATGAAAGGGGATTCCAAGAACGATTAATAATCGTGTTTTGCAATAAACACGGTCGTGCATCTCCACTTGTCACTTTTCATTCAATCATTCGTCAACCTCGCATTCGATTTCATCCATCTAGGCATTCGAATTGAACGCACGATTGACGACATTGAATGGGAAAGTGATGGATTACAGCGTCTTTTGCCGTAATTCAAGGCTCCATTGGCCGCAATAGCATCTCGCCGAAAGCGACGCGCAACTGTGCCGGTCCCTGTTTTCTACCGCATGACATGATTTTCGACGATCACATGATTTTCACCGCATTCATTAGGGGTGGTTCAACTGTCGATTGCAATGAAGCGAGGAGGGGGCGACGGCGAGAGAATAGGGGCTTAAATTGTTGGACGAAGCATCGACGCCCCCCGCCGCGATCGGTTGAGCAACAAGCGCCAGGCGACCGTTCAAATCGATTATCCACCCGTCCCAGCCCCAGAAACGGTCGAATTAGATGAATGACGACCGCGGCGGCGGCTTTTGAGTTGCGTCGTGCTGTATCATTAGGCGACTCAATCGAAAGCGCGAATCTCTTCTTGCCCCTCCGCCCTGTCTCGTCTTCCCAATCGATAGACGCGCAGCGGGCGAAAACTGTTGGCATTTCATCGACAGCCGATCTCGCGGCTCATCCAGATTAGTAGATTGTGGAAGAGAGCGCAGTTTACACTATGCCTAGCCCGTATTGCATCATCAAAGCTATAGCCTCCAACGAACCATATGCTCATCTGTTTGTGCGCAGATTCTGAATGCACTACAGAGATGATTGCTACTGTAGTTGGAACTTGAGACACTCAGAGCGAGATGATTGAACGAAAAGTGACGCTTCAGCTCATAACGGCAGACGAGACAAGTCAATGCAGAGTTCGCGTTACTGCCAGCAATATATTCACCAGCGCGCTTAGATTAGACATTAAATCAAGTTTCCATCCCGCCGGGATGCCATGGATGTAGCAATTTTGAATGCTACTTTGAGTAATAAAGGCCAAAACAATCTATTGATATGCCAATAACATCGCCTCTTTCATTGTTCGCGCATTTCATGACGAATGCAATAAGAGTTTGCACAAAAAACCAATGACTCCCGAAATTGAGTTAGTCAGCGACTGTGATGAGGATTTTTGCGACCATGCGAGTCTATTGCATAGGTTTCTCCTCCCCTCGTGTCGTTGCCACAATAGCATATGCTGCCACCCTACTGTATCATTAGGCCGCGAAGCACACTTCAAAATGGCCAGCTCGGATTTGAGAAGTGTATATTTCCCGCCAGAGTAACTCTATAAAACTGAGTCTAGCATTCCCCCTGTTTTCCCAATCAATAGACGCACGCTCTAGCTGTTATTCCACCGTTGCATAGCTCACTCGCAGCTGTCAACATTCCCACGGTAAATAATTGATTTAGACCAACAATAAGTTTGCAGAAACGCGGCTTGACGTGGGAAATGATAAAATTAGCGCTCATTCTTCGAGTTGAAAGCAAACGATTACTGTTTTTTTTTTGGCGATTTTTGTCTCATAGCTCTTTGTTTTTCGAGTGTTATTTTTGTTCAAGTATTCTTTCCAAATTCATTGTTTTTTTGAGAAATACTAGTGATACGTGTGCTTCTATCATTCAATGCGCACTAGCTTTGCAACTAGGCCATGAATTATTCTATGATTCGGCTAGTCGCTTTTGCTCTAACAGCAGAAAGTCTATAATAATCGGCAGAATTTTTAATGCGCAACCAGTCGCTTGGAAATGCTTATGTAGCGTAAATATATTGTATCTTTTGCTCTGCAATTTTTCAATAAAATTTAGCAACTGTCCTTAAAATGGTTCAAAGTACTCTGCAGTTTGCTAATTTTCTCATGCAATAAAGTAAGGAGAGTTTTCCAGAAGAATCACAGAACTTTCTTAGCAGGCAACTCGCTGACTGCACATTCGATGGAGCAATATAATAAACGAAAGTACCGAAACCAAATTACCCCTGTCGATCTATTCTCAAGTAACAACATCACTGGAATATCTTGCAAGCGACCAAATTGCATCTTAAGAATTCGACGCGTGGGGTGGGAAGTAATTTGCGCTGGAAGGGATACTCGAAAAGAGCACAATAATGGAATAGGGACCATGTAGCACGTTGCGTCCTTCTAAATATATCCGCAACAAACAAGATGCGATCGATATCAGCCGAAGGACAGGCATGCGCTCGGTCTCTTGATGATGCACATGGAGCGAGAGCGCAAAAAGCCCACGGCTGATCGGTGTTGCAAGAAATTAAGTGTGGTAAGGGGGCGGTGAGGACAAGCGCCTAACACCAGTAGAAATAATTAACATCCCCGCGAAACATGCCATATACGCGGAGGCTTGATTAGCGCAAGGAGCTAAATTTTGTACGGTGAAATTCGTTTAAACGGGTCTTGGGGCCGGTCAAAATTACCACTATAAGCGAACATCATTGTATAGGAAGATATGCTCTGGAACCGACCAAATTTGTAGGTATGAGCGAAACCGGTGTACACATATTCTGCTATACGGCGACATGCGGTACATGTTAAATGTATTGTACTGGCGTTAGACGCTCTTACAGTGAAAGATCCTCTATACTGAGAGTTCTGAGACTCTCCCCTACTTTTGATGCAAACCTCAATGAAAGAAATGATGAAAGGAATGTTTTCTAAAGGGGTCGGACTCGATCTGTCCCTCCAATGTGCCCACCACCTGTGGAACTATATGCACTCGCACGACATCTATTACACAACATTCAACAACGACACACAACGTCTATCCACTTAAAACTTACTCGTCCGCTTTTGGGCTGCAGAAATGGCACATATTATTATGGTTAGAAAAAAGGCACTTATTTCACAGCCTTTAAGATGTGAAAGGAAGTCAAACCACATGAACCTTTTAAAAGACAGAACTGTTTATGTCATATTTTTTACAAAGAAAGGCGAATATTGGATTCGTTTTTCCATAAAAATGTTACAAAAATTCTCACTCTGATTCGTCATATTGTTGTTCGATGAGAAGGTGTGTGAGCGTATCTTCAATCTGAAAGAGACGAATGTTTGTTGTTGGCAAGGAATAAATCAGACTACCAACCTCTTCAACGGCGTCCCAGTGGACCGCCAAAAGGGCTGCGACGTGACGCATAAGTACACGATATCTACAGTCATAGCGACCTAAAAATATTAATAAATAATATTGAAACGTTGGTCTATCAGCATATAATGATTTCTCTAGCATAAAGGAGAAGAGCAAAAAGTAGTGCCCTGGGTGAGAATCGAACTCACGACCTTCAGATTATGAGACTGACGCGCTAACCGACTGCGCTACCAAGGCCACTGAGTACGACCACTTTATTTTACAACAAGTACGTCGAAGAAAACGCCCTCCCTATGATCGCACCGATTACATAATCGTTCCGCACACCGTTAATTAGACACGCTATTTGGAACTCATTATGAAGGGTAGTGTTAGGTGTTGCTAACTATCGCCTAATTTTATGAAATAAATGAATAATCAACCACTATTAACTAGCTCAAAGAACGCGAAACAGTACCTATTACTATTATTCTCAGAGTTGTGCCTCCAATTAATCTAATTCTCAAATGCTATGAAAGCGCGGCCCTAGACATATTTAGTTCTTTTAATAAATTAAATATCTGTATTGAATTCACAACGCGCCGATCGTCGTCAAGCTTAGGAATAATTCGCAACAAATGATTGGTAGAAGCTGATTCTTCAATCACACTACGCGAAGGCCTAGGAACGTAGCGAGCTAAGGGAGCGTGCAGAACTTAAGCAAAGTCTAACGTCAAGTAAGAAAAGTGATAGAAATCCTTGATTGCTTGAGCCTCAACTCCCTCAACAAAGTATACCTGTATCAACAAAAATGGTGACCATGTCGGCGAGCAGAACGGTCATGCCGTTCTTCTGCAAGAAAGCGTCACTTTTGACCATCGTAATGAGCGCGACGAGGTCATCGGTGGTGCCCTCTCCGACCAAATGTGCGCGGATCGACCGATTTGTCTTCTCTGGCAGCTTCAAATGCTTCATTATCAGCTCCAACGTTTCCTCTGAGAATTCTCTGCAAGTGTTTGATGATTAGCTATTGATAATGAATAAATCTTTAAGATTATTTTTGCTTATTACGGTATATTTCTGATTATTCAGTGTTGGTCGGAACCGAATTTTAGGCCTCCTATGTTTTGTACAGGGCGAAAATCGTGTATGACTATTATTGCTTATACAGTCAACTGCTTTTATAACGTCGGTCAAGGGACCGGCCGAAGACCGACGTTATAAAGACAGCGACGTTATAGAGGCAGTTAGCCCTGTACAAAACATAGTACACGGGACCAGCCAAGGACCGACGTTATAAAGCCAGCGACGTTATAGAGCCAAGCGTTATAAACGCAGTTGACTGTACCAGTCAAAATCTGTCAATTGTTCATTTAACAATATTAACGTTATATCCACTAAAATAGTTAGGCACTATAGCTGAAGTCGTGCTCAAAGCAGTGCCAAATAGTACTCTCCAACTCACAACTTTAATGAAAGTATGCTTTATAAAAAAGTGTAAAAAGACAACATACTTGTTCTCATCGGACGACTCGATAAAGTCCATTCTCAGAATTGCCGCAAGCAAATCAGCAAAGGCATATCGTGTGGCGTGGTCAAGGGAGGTAGACAATTCGATTGTGCGTCTTTCTGCATCGGTCGGCGATGGCGTCGGTGTTGCTCGACCCGATGAGGCATTTGAGCTGTTTCGATTCAACGGGAACGGATTTGTTCCCGGCGTTACCAATGCCATGATATGATTGTTTGAGTCTCTGAATGATTGCGATACTTGTGCTGCTATCGTTTTATGATAGATATAGTACAAGTTGACGCGCCCGCAACACCGAGGATTCGATTCTATGATTATTGCTCACTGTATCTTGATTATTACAGGTATGTACCGTTACACTCGCCGAGTGAAAGAAGAGTAGCTCAATGGTAGAGTATTTACGCATGAAGCAGACAGTTGCGGTTCGTATCCCATTTGCCTAGTCTGCTCTTACCTCAACACAAATTAATTAGTTTCAACTCTTTGGCACTAAGATAAAAACAGGATTAAACTGGCTGATTCATTCCAAGCACTATTTTTAACTAGATATCTGAGCAAACCTTGTTCAACCTAGTCTGCATCAAAGTTTAACGCAAGGGAGCATATGTCTACCATACTAGACTGCAGATATCTGCTAACATACAGAACAGACCAAATAGCCACTGCTTCCAAATGTTTTGACTTCACTGGTTTCGTTTAATATCTGCTATGCGTTTACCAATACCGTATGTATAAAGATCGAAGCAGAAGGATTGCGGCAATCAACACGTGGCTCACATAAAGTCGCGATTACTTTACGAATATCAAAGCATCAAATGCAAGCCTGAAGAACTGGCGACCATAGAATTTGGATGGACTAGAAAAGACAATGTGCAATGCTGCGGCAGTTCTATCTACATCGCCTATTTACAATTATTTTTGGATCAGCAATAAACGTACGAACAATATCCGCACGGTAAATAACGTTTGCACTATTTTATAGTCTCCTGTGAGAGCGAACATGGACTAAGTTGACGTCACCTCACGTACAATATTTGCGATAGGACAGCAGCGCGCTGCCGTTGGTGGATAAGGCAATACATCTTCTCGTCAATGACGTCATTTATGTCTGTATTTCCTGAGCTCTACCCGGATCGTCTGAAGACTCCCACGTAGTGATTCTTAGAATTATTTATGAAGCAAATGTGTTCCTCATGGTCTTTAATCAGTATTTTGTATTCATTTAAATTTCATAAATAAGCTGCAGGTATATTTTTTGCTAACTTTGCTTTTGATTTATATTCTAATAACAGAAATTTTCATTACTCATGAACTTCAGTATTTACCGTAGTTAAAATGAATTACTGCCTGTAATTGTTCTCAACCTGTTGCGTAATGCTTGTTGCTTCAAAAATTGGGGAAAAATGACAATTTCATCAATTGACTTTCTTCTAGGTGTTAATAATCGTAGTTTTGGTTAGGCTTAAACTTCAGTAGACATAGGTAGTTATTTAGCTATAAATAGGATGACGTCATGTGAACGATATCACACGCTTTATCTATCCTTTCCATCAGACTAAAAAAATTTGTTTATTTCTTGAAGTAGAAAGAGGAAATTATTCTCCTTACAGATGCTCTCACAAATGGACACAATGTTCGCCCAAAATGCGGACGAACAGAAGAGCGAAATTTTGGCCTTGGAGAGCATCTATGATACGGATAAATTCGCCACCGACCGCACCAAGGACGGTCGGTTGCGCGGGAAAATAACGATTGAGGTCCCGATGACAATGAAAATGACATTGACGGCAGCCGTTGGAACAAGTAAGCAAAGCTTTTACGCCTTTTGCTTTTGAAAAAAGTCTCCGTCAATAAGTTGTTATGCGATAGAGGATGTAATGTTGAGGAGATAGAAGAGTTAATATCGAACATCTCTTCCTCAATTTTTTTGCCTTAGCATGACAGTAAGAAATTTACGCGATGATGGCGCTCTTCAGCAAGATATTAGCGAACTTATGCTCAGTCTTAATGTTATGGCTTGATTCTGTGCAGAAAAATGAATTAGACGGTGCTATACGAGATCATGTTTCCCGCCAAAAGATTTCATGAACGCTTAATTACAACATCTCAAGCCTTTTTTATATATCTAAAGTTATTCAGTTTATATTATCACAAAGTAATTGGCCAGCCTGACCAATTCTATCCTGTATGACGTATTTCAGAGAGGAAAACTGTGCAAGTGGAAAATTTGTCTCCTGTTTACTTGGAATTTGTTCTTCCCAACGACTATCCTAGTTCGAGTCCTCCTGAAGTGTCCTTGTCCGCTGCTTGGCTCGATTCTTCTATGGTACGCTGTTATTTCCTTCTCAGATTATTAAATTTTATCGCATGATAATCAATTAGTCAGGATACTGTGATGCAGATATTGTTTGTTTATAAGTTAACATAGAAACGGATGTATACGTAGAAGTGTTCCCGTCCTTATAGTATTTTGCTTGAAGATGCACAAATTCTCAATTATTGTGTGTGTTTTTTTACGTGGAAGCTATTCTTATTGTCGTATTCAGTCTTGGCACGCCACCAGAGCACAGTTCGAATGTGGTTATTGAGTTTTTATCCAACACGTGGCGCGCTGGAAGTCTGCCAACGACTGTGATATAATCAAAAATTCCAGACGTTTCTTTCGCTGCACCATAAACAATCTTAGTCTCACTAAATACTATCCTTCTAATAGGTTCGTTGGATGCGACAACGATCGCGAAGTCTTTAATTGCTATATTTCTTTCAGTCAGCAGAGCTTCTAAAGCGATTGAATGAATTTTGGACGGAAAACGTTGGCATGCCGGTGTTGTATTCTTGGTCACAAGTGGTGCAGGATGAGGCAGCCACCCTTATGAACGCCACGGAGCTTGATTTGGATCACATCGCCGCTTCCCAGATACGAAGTAAACGACGGATATCGATCGATCAGTCTGTAAGTGCTGTTTTTCACGTCGTCTTCTAACCTGGGTAATGTGGAAATTGTTTATACCGGTAAATGGGGAGGGTAGGTGGTTTTTTACCGGTGCAAGCGTAATTCATTGTACGGGAAGATACACTCTGGAACTGACTAAAATTACCAGTATATACGACTTCTACTGTATTTTCGTTCATAGTCGCACATGTTCCCATTATAGTCATATTTAAAATCAATAAAGAAGACATTTACCAAGTCATGTTAACATGAAAAATGTCTTCTTTGAAGTCGAAAGTGTTTTATTTCATTTATTAAACGTTCTTATGAAAGTTGTAATGGTATATCATCCTCTTATAACATTCTTATCGTAATCATTTTTCAGTTGACCACCGCCTCTGGAGACGGCGATCTTCCCTCATCATCGTCGGCCACTTTGACCGGCGAGCAGCGATTATCGCTTATATGCGACTACGACGAGCTTGTCAGAAGGCGGCAATTTGAAACTGGCTGGTACCAGTGCAACGTTTGCCTGAGCGAAAAGTCCGGCCGGCATTCGCTCGAGTTCTATCCTTGCGGTCACGTCTTCTGTATCGAATGCGTTAATGGATACTTCAGCGTTCAAATAAAAGATGGCGCGGTTAGTTTGTTTCTCTTGTTTTGAGAGATTGGAGCTGTAACATAGTTAAATCCTCAGTTGTTAATGGATTAAGCAATTCTTTGTACACTCGGCGCTATGCTTCATAATGAGTTAAATAAAAGACAGCGCGGTTTGTTTGTTCAGTTTCCGTTGAGATATTGGATCGGTTTGATATGTTATACTTTAGCTAAAGTCTTACTTAAACCCAATGCTGTAGAGTACCGGCCAAGAACGACTTTAGCTTAAGTACACGATACAAAGCAACCCGTTTTTATACCGTTCCCACTTTAAATTGATCTTTTACAAATCAAATTGGCTACTTTTCCTTGAAGCAAGCGCAAAAAACTATTCAACCTGTTGGCAAAGTATCGAATAGTGATTTCTTCTAACTTGACGCTTGTTATATTGCAGGTGCGCCAGTTGCATTGCATGGAGGACAAGTGCAAAAGTGAGGCGACGCCGCAACAGGTTCGTCTCGCGGTCCCCGCCGAGCTTTACGAGCGCTACGAACGGCTGTTGCTTAGTCAGACACTCGACCTCATGACCGATATTGTCGTCTGCCCGAGACCGCAGTGTCAGGTAAGCAATTTTGAAATTTGAAAGTACAGTAGCAATCGTATATAGCGGTTTCTTTTATTAACGTTATTCGCCTATTGTGGTCACACTTGGCTGGTCCCGCATTGCCAGTTTTCTGTGTTTCGCACAGTGCGAAAGTGGCTCCTAGTTTCGCTTGTAACGGTCGTATTCTGCCAGTCTTCCATTTACCGATATACACCATTTCTACTTTATTGAAAATATGTCTCGGCTAAGCAATGAAGTTATGCTTGTCGCAGATAAAGCTTATTGGCCGTTTTTATTCTAATGATGTTAATTTCACGTCTTTAGCAGTGAACATACTTGCAGGGAATGCGATTTAAACTAATTATAATTTATTCCGTGTCATTATTGGCTGTCATGACAGATGATCATGTCATTGCTTTATTTACCTTAATAATGTATTATTGGCGAATCGCTTTGGCTGTTGGGCATGTCTCTTTCATCGGCATGCGCAATTTTCGTTCGCCACAGAGAGAAAACTTCCAAAGTTCCACTGCAGAGCGAGCTTTTGCCTGTCGTTCATTAGTTGGAAGACAGGTCTTGATAAGGGAACTGCGGTAATGTTCAGCTCAAAGGAGCGCACCGTTCATTGCATGCAGCTACTTATGATAACTCAGTTGTGAAAACACAGCAGAAACAAAGTCTTTTTCCAGGCGCCAGTGCTGCTGGACGCGCCGGTCGAAGTGTCGGGCGCAAACGGCGGTCGCCTACTGCCGCCGATGGCAACCTGCGCTCAGTGTCGCTTCACCTTCTGCAACTACTGCCGCAAAGTCTACCATGGTCTCGAGCCGTGCTCGTTCAATAAAAGTACGACTTGTTTTGTTATAATATTTACAATTAGGATACTTAACTTTTTAATAAGGATGCTTTCCTTATTAAATAAAATACTTTTTGCAAATAGAAGAAAACTTCTTATTGATTTAAATCCGAAAACACCCTTTTGACTTGGAATATTCCTTATTAAAGTGGGAATGATATATAAACAGCTAATTAGATGCCTAAGTAAGTATTAATTTACAGTACTTGTAAACATTTCTTCAGACGATCGTGGCAAACTTCTGAAAGAGTACCAAAACGGCGACGCTGAGACGAAAAGACAGCTGGAAGCACGCTTTGGCAAGCGCAAACTCGAAGCACTTGTCAACGACTTTCTCGCCGATGAATGGATGGGTACACATAGCAAGAGATGCCCTAAATGCTACGTTAATATCGAGGTACGTATAAGATATTCTTGGCTTATCCTTTGTAGCATTTTTACTCACTGCTATTCATTGCGTCGTGAGATGCAGCTGTTATTTTATATTATTATACTTTCGCCATACGAGGGGACAAGTGGGTGTGTTAATTTACAGTTGTTTAATTGGAGACCTAGTCAGGCTAAGAGCAACAGATACACGATAAAAATTCTAATATCAGTGGGGCAATTTAGCATTTATCATCTTTAGGATGCAAAATATAGAATTATGCGCTAATCAAGTGTCCGTGGGTGTGTAAATACTTGCGGGGAAGCTAAATTGCCCCATTGATGTTAAGCGCTTGTATCGCTTACCCGTCGCCCCTTAGTCCGACTATTGGAGATGATGAAGGGACAATACGAACGGGTCGGATAAGTTCGAAGAGATCAAATGAAAGTCATATACAAATATTTGACTGCGATCGCGCGGTTATAATAACGGAAGTAGGAAATGTATATTATCAGCTGACGCTGCAACAGTTATACGATTTTCACTTTTGTAAGTTCATTTTTCAAACCAAAAAGGACATTTTCGATACTGAGCTGGCTTAAAAGTGTCCTTTTTGATTTTGAAAGTGACCTCTTTGAACCAGAGAGTGTTTCATTTGATTTAAGAAGGATTCTTGTTGAAGTGAAAATGGTACATGTGTATCTCGAATAGGATTGTAACGGGGACTAATTCAGATTCCGGTGACGGAGAATTTTCGAGAACAGGAATTTCAGGGACGGGGGCAAAGAAATGCGGAATAAAATTAATGAATATTACTTCAAACGTATAATAATGTATTGATATACTATAAACTATGCTGAACTAATATGAAAATCACCAATTATGATAATTGAATATGATAAAATCAGAATTTTCGGGACGGGGAATCCTCTGAGGACGTGAAATTCCCCGTCCCCGTTAAAACCCTAATCTCGAACCTTTATTGCAGAAGCAGGATGGATGCAACAAGATGCACTGCACCAAGTGCAACACATTGTTCTGCTGGCTATGCATGCGAGTGCTGACCGGTCCCGATCCATACGCCCATTTCAACAATCCAGTCGGCACGACTTGCTTCAATCAGCTTTTCCAAGGTGTCGTTATGGACGACGACGATGTGGACGATATCTGATTGGCTGCCTGCCAGCTATCGATTTGACGCTGTTTTTTGGAAATACAGTGGAATTCGCTTATAGCGGTTTCGGTTATAACGGTATTTCGCTTATACTGGTCAAGATTTTCAGTCCCAAAGCATACCTTCCCATACAAACAAGTTCGGTTATACCGGTATTTCGCTTATACCGGTCAAAACTTGCCGGTCCCAAGGGTGACCGTTATAAACGAATTCCACTGTACGTTAGAGATAAAAAATGTATAGTCAAAATTTACCGATCAGTAGCAAGAAATCTTAGCTTGATTAAGGACAACTGCTTCGAAAGTCGGTGGCACTTCTTTCTATCAATTTGCGCAAGTGAAAAACGGTGTTCAAGCGTCGAAAAGCGAGCTCATTCCCAATTATGGTGCTTGGATCGATGTTTTGTTACGGATCGGGAAAATTTGACTGTATACTGCCACCGGGCTTTCCAAATATTACTCGTGCATCTTATATTGATGTCTACTTTCTGTAAATGCCGATTTATTTCTATGAAATATATCCACCACTCTTCCAGTTTTTCCTTATTCACTGATTCACACGAGCCCGTTGAGATTATAGCAAGGGTTTAGCTCACTTTTAGCCGAAGTAATTTTTTTCGGGTGTCTTTTGAGGTCATAGTCATAATGAAATGATGAAGTTAAGGCACAACATAAAGGTTAATCAGCGATGGGTCTCTCGGTAGTCGATAAATCATATTTTATACCGAACCCCACCCCACCTCAGTATCAATGAATACTCCTCTCTTATCTTAATACCTTTTTCAAACAAGTGCGGCGATTTTAATGCCCTTTTATCAGTTCTCACCTTCTTTTGGGATTGCTGCAGAAGCTAAACTAAGGCATATTTGAAGCCATAAAAGAAATGTGATACGGTACTTATAGTCTTGCACTCGTTCGCAATCATGATATGTCTCGCTTGTGTGCTTGCTTCATCGAACTTGATGGCTGCAGTTTCGTCTCACTGCTACTTTTGCTGCTGTGTAATTGTACTGAACTATACAATTGATGTTGTCCGAAACAAAAAATAAAAACTAACTTTAGAACCCCATCGCTACATAATTGCTATATAATTGTGCTATTGGAGGTTTAATTGCTCAAAAGACTCGAATTTTGTCCCTTTCATTGATTGTCGCAACGTCCTGTCGGTAAATTTATTTTAAAAGTTATTCACAAATTACATAACGCCTTGTTATTGCCTTTTATCAACTCTCCTGTAGCGTCAGCCTGAAGTGGAACATCTCGATTTTCACGGCATGAAATTGCATTAATCATCTCAGTTTTCCAATGAATTCAATGATACTATTGCTATCGCTGTCTATTTCTATATGCGGCTTTCATTCGAACATCGGCGACCGATATTGCGAATAAATACTATTTCATGCGGCATTGGCTCTGAAGAAAGTTATCCTGTTATGGTCTTTATGAACAAGCCGCTTTGGCAGCTTTCCTGTATTATGATGTCACTCTTGTTGGATTATTTACTACCAATCGCTTACCATACAACAAATTCGTGAAATACAAAATCGACTTCCATTTCTTTAAACGCAACTTCTTTCAGTCTCAAATTAATCATGAAAGTGTACGATGGTGTTCTAGTTGATTTGTCAGCAGATTATGTTTTCTATTAATCAAATACCGAAACATTCCCATTCTAAGCTTTGAGACATGTTGTTGGCCTAGTAATGTCACGATTTCTATCTGGAAGATCACTTAATCAGCCCCTCCATACCCGAGGCTTATAAAATAGCCGGTGTATGTTAATTAATTATTTAGTGAAAACTAATATTCTATTATTTACACAAATGCACACGTACCTTTCGAAGAGCGGCGTGATATAATTGCAGAGCATAACCATCTGATGGGCAACTGGAAGTTGGAATCGTTTAAATTCGCGTTCTATGTCGCCTTTCCTGTGGGCATCTTCTACTACTTCAACAAGCCGGAGGTGTACGACTACTTTGTGAGCGAAATATTTCATCTCGTAACGCAGTTGGTGCCCAGAATTTTCCTTATACTCATTTAAATTAGGATGTCAAAATAACTCAGCGTAATGATTTACTAGAGATTTACGCTTCTCCGCATTGAAACAGCTGATTTATCACTTTATTCTACAGGAGTAAAGACCTTAGGACCACGCTGGCTGACGATAATAGTTAGTTAAAGAGTAATAATTCACAGCAGGGTTGTCATTTTGTCCTATATTTAAGAATATTTAGGTGCGCTATCTTAAATCTTATAAGACACTATGCAATTTAAGACGAAAACAGGAAAAAGTACATGTTTGAATGGTTTTTTGTCTCAAATCTTATAAAAAAACCAAAAATAAAGACAAAATGGCAACCCTGATTCACAGCCTGCATGTCAAGCGCGGCTAAAAACAATCTCCGATTCATTCCGCAAGGTAGGAGTGACCGGCGGTTCCCTTTAATTAGTTCGGCGCAGTTAACCAGCGTTTACTATGTCACTTGTAGGTAAACCGCTTGAAAAGAGAGCAACCTGAGATGATTGCCGCCGCGAAAACGCAAGAAGAATTTCGCCAGTTGAAAGAGGAGTTCTTAGTCGCGCAGCGACTGAAGAACAGGGCGGCTTTGGAGGAAGCGAAGCGAGATCTTCTCAGTCAGCGTCAGCAGTCCAGCACATAATTGGCACACAACACAAAACAGAATTATATTAGTAGATTGATTTTTGCGCAATGGAATGCATGAGCTGGTCAAATACTGTAGCCTAAGAAGAAAATGCGCGAACTTGGTTTTTGACCTTGGATACTTTATTGTTTGGTTAGTAGAAACTTGTCGCAGTTATTTCTGTACAGAACCGACATGTTTTCAGCTAGATGTCAAAAGGATTTAAGAGAAAAATTGATCATCCTTGTTTTGTTTGGCTGAATAAATTCCTTCCGGATGATTTAATCGTTGAAAAGATTGTTCACGACGCTGTCATTTCATCGCAGCCTGTAATACGATTGTAGTTTGTTAGAACGGATACGAAATCGGAATAGAATTTCACAGGGAAAATTCTGCTGTTTAATGTGAACATCTTTGGACAATAATGTTCACCTAGACGCTCAGAGCAAAACAGTATTGTTTCTTTGATGTTGGTGTTATGAACATAGTGTCGTAAAGCACCGAAACGTTCACAAAATCCTGGAATTTGCTGACTGATTCAGACCCCCTTTCGCATTAAAACGGTTTAAAAGGCGTGGATATCGAATATGATTGAATTAAGCTCCCAGGGTATTAATATTTTAAACGATATGAATGAAAGTAAAACGGTTTTCGTATACGCACACTTCCCAATAGTATGCAAACGATTTGTAAAGATCAACCAAAATCTCTTGTTTGACAATGCTGTTTTTATTTCCCTTGCACAGTGACACAGACTACGCTCAACATGACCGTATCTGCACACATACAGCACTGTCTGCACGCACGGTCAATATGACAGTGACTTCACACATTACATAAATAAACAAACAACGGCTTAAGTGCTCTTCAACTCCATGTTTATCACACTCACAGCGATTCGCTTGCGCTTAACACATGTGCTGAAGATTACCACAGACAAACGAATGCCTAAAGTGACAAACGAATAAGACAATTGAATAAGAATGAGAAAATTTAGGCCGATCCCTAATCCCAGAGCGCCACCAAAATCACCCATGAATACTCCGAAAGATGAGTACACCAATCTCTCTTCAACAAGTATGTATGTAAAAGAGTCCATCCTGATTACCACTTGCGCCTCATCTTTGTCAAACCCCCAGTTTCCAAAGAGCATATTTTTTTTGAAACCTTTATAACGTTGTTGAGTGCAATGTTGTGGGCAACTTGAGACGCATTTTGATACGGCTTGAATCATGGATGAATTGGCACATTGTTGGTAGTGATTCAATCGGCAGAGACCACTATCACCGTCATTCAAGTTAGCGCTCAACCAACTGAGTGGTGTGCAATTGCAATTTCTTTGCATTATTTCCACTCGACACCCATGTTTGCACTCTTCTAGCGTTTTCTCTTCTGAGCACTTCAAAACGCCATTGGTGAAGGGCAAAGCTTTATAGATGGTACGAATTTGTCCTGAGGCGTCTATTCTCTCACCAAAACCAATCGAAAGTGTCGAATCGAACAAAATATTTGCCATGTTCAAGGATGAAACCCGACCAGACAAATCAAGAGTGATTTTATCAAAATAGCTATATTCACCCTCATACCGGCGACGAACTGTGAAATTCACACTGTCTGACGTTGAGCGAAACTCGTCGCGATCTAATGGAACTTTGTAACAAACTTTGCTATCGTCCAGAAATGTCAGCTCACCAATCTCCAGTTCATTCATTTGTTTCGTCGAGTTTATAATTTCTCCGAAACGGTATACGTTGATTGAATAGAATTTTCTGACTTCTTCAGCACATTTCAGCGACATTTTGGCGACTGAAATGTTGTACTTTGCCAAGTTTTCATCAAACTCTTGGAGTTGCTCAAATGCTCTCGGCATTTCTGCAGTTGTTTTTAAGGTCTTTGATGTGGCGACAGGCAGGTGTCCAAGAAACTGATACTTTTCGTAAATCGTCATGTACGGAATACATTTACCCAGCAAGGGTATCGATAAATTGGCCGGCAGCTGCTCGGTACTATTGAGAATGGCATAAACAGCTTCCCACAGTCTGCTCTCATCTTCATATTCTCGCAAAGGATTATCTAAGCTGCTGCTCACGTAATCGGCCAAGGAGATAGGTAGGCAAAGTGTTGGTGATGTTGGAAATTTGATAGTCTTGTTTTCCATTAGTTGGTAATACGATTCGGCATTCAGTTCTAAGAACTGCAGAGACAATTCATAGCACATGTAGCATGCCATCATAATACCGAATAAGTAGCATGCCGCCCAAGGCGCGCTATTCAGGATGAATTTTAACCTCAGTCTCTGCTCAAGGTCGGCAGGCTGACAGTCACAGATTTCACAAATTATTTTAGCAAAGCGCGATTTCATAATCTCATTCAGCCTGTCGGTGTCATTTATTTTAGTGGCCCATCTGTTCATCATCATCTTCTTTTCGTAGCAGTAGTCTAACAGCAATGCTATCGGTGTGATTAGTATCCATGCGACGACTCTCATATCCAACCCAAGGTATAATCCAAGCATGCCACCCAGTGACGCCAACAAGGTTTTAAATGTCCATTTCGTTTCGTCTTCATAACTCGCATACGTGAAATCTCGAATATAGAGTCGCAACTTTGTTGAACTTAAATCCGTCTTATTGCCCAGTACAAAATTGCTGCTGATTTCTTCATAAAGATATCCGTAGCGATCGCATGCTGGCAAACAGCTGTCGTAACATTTTTGATCGTCGATTGTCACGTAGTCACTGAAGCCCAAACAAGATTTGTATCTTTTTAAATGGCATTCATTGACGTCGGGTGGGCGTAAATAGGACCAAGAGATTGGAGTACAGTTACACAGCTGTTGTATTTTTCGAATTCTACAGCGTGCTTGACAATCACTTTCGGTTTCAGTAACAGCGCAAGTGCGGTTGCCGTACATTATCGGGGCTCTTTTAAAGTGACCAGCTATCCCAAATGCAGAGTGATGTGTGCCACCTCCGTAAGCCCAAATAACTGATTTGGACAATTTGATGGGTGTTTTAACGTTAATGTCAGCTTCAAAATCGACGAAAAAGGCTATTAGACCAATCGATACTTCACGAAACGTCGAAACGTCGACTGAGAAGTACAAAAAACTCGAATCGTCAACAAATGAGAGACCATCGAATGTCAGTCGATAACAAATTTCAAAGTATGGGATATCTTGGATGTTCCCTATAAATGTTATTCCTTTGTTAGTTATAGGGTGGGCAATCGAATTTTCCCTTTTATAAAATTCCACTTTCAATTGCAGAAGTCGACCAAGTTCTTCACCCAGTTTCTGTCGCAATTCAATTATTGTTACGTTCCTTTCCAACAGCTGTGTCTCCAAGACGTTTTCAATTGCAATGATTTGATCGTTTTCACGAACCGGTAAATATGGATGATCCCCCAATGGATGCAAGTTCCAGTTCAACATTCCTGCAACATATGCGTCAAAGATCGATCAAAGCTGTTGATTTCATTCCTTGCAAACTGATCTCATTGTGTGCCCTTTTTTGTCTGCTTACGACTGTATTAGCCGTTACTCGTCAGCGATCGATCGGCTAACTATCGTTCGCGGAGATTATGGACAGTTCATGCTCCATTTATCACAATACTTGCCGGCGAAACTGTAAGCAACTTGGTAGAGGCTTAATCATTGACCTATTGAAGAAGGGGAATGTAAAACACCGCTCGCTCTGATTTTGATTATGGCGCATCCAATTTCTTTGTGCAGGAGCATTACAGACCAATATTAATATATTCTCGTTCATTTGCAGTTTAGAAACACAGGGAACATTTCTTAATTAGTCTGTGATTGCTAAAAATGCTTAATAATAACTTCAAAACATCTAGAACTGACCGAAAATGTCATCCAGTGTGTAGTTGATGGAATACCTGCTGTCGCTGATTTCGGGCCCAGTACTAGTAATATTTGTTTCGGCTGTTTGCAAAATGGCGATATAATTCATTGCTATGAAAGTCAATGTCGACGGCCAGACGGTTTCTTCTGAAAGCAACGACTCTTTGTTCGAAAGGCTGCTAAAGTAGTCGGCTAAAAATTCTGTGAAATAGTTGTCTTCGGCATTCGATTCATCCTGTAGTAACCCATAGCCAATCTTGTACATTAATGCTTGTGGAATGGCGACGCACATAGTTGCAGGTGGTAATGTGATCGAGTTATTAGCGTGGAGTTCAATGCGGGAGTATATTTCTCCAGAAGAATATTCATGGCAAAGCGAAACGCATCCGATAAGCGTAAGACTTCCACCGACAATGTAAATTACTGTCCAAAAAGCTTTCTCAAGCGCAGAAACTGCAATGGAAATAGGATTTCTCTCTTGACTAAAATATTTAGCAACGTCTGCTTTTATCTTTTCAAAGCGACTTTCTTTTCCGCATTGATAGTTTTCTGGCAAATTATTTCCATCTTGACCAGCGGTAGTTGACATAAACTTTCGAAACAGACCTACGATCGGATTAATTACAAACTGGATGAGCACGACAAAATCGAGACCGAGCCAGAGGCCGAGTGCGCCCCCCAGCGCTCCGACCAGCTGTTCTTTCGACACTCTCCAATCTTCATTCAACAATATGTATTCAAAATTTTCTATCTCAAACGAGATTACAGCGCTATCTGCTAAATATTCCGTGGAGTGTATTGGGTTCTTTTCACGGAATTCGTGGATCCAGCGAGTGCAACTGGGAAGGCATTTCGATCGACATTCCACATATCGTTCACTTTCGTTGTTTTTGTTGATATTCGCGCATTTTGGGTAGTTGTCACCCGTACACTTGATGTATTCAGTGTCGGTATTTATTGTAGAGAAAAGAGTCACAGTTGTGCATCCACAAAGATTTTGAATCACTTTCTTGCGACAGTCGTCATAGCAGTCATTCTCAGACTGACTTTTGGAGCACTGGCGCACACCGTTTACTTCCGGCAGCGATTTCACCACCGCTCTGATATCTATCAAAACTTCCAACATGTCACCGAATCGGAAAAAGAATGAATCAGGACCATTCTTTGTCGATGAAAAGATGGCTGGCGCTGCTTCCCCACCGAAGCTGATTGAAACCCAACCATTCACGCCTCTAACTGTGTGCTTAATGTTGTCTGCTATGTAAGTTAAGGTAGGCTTGCTATACCGATTTGGCGATAATCTGTTCATCTGACCGCTCATTTTGAAGCAAATTTGGTCGGCTCCAATGAAAACAATATGTTCCGATGACACGCAGTAGTTTGGGTTTCTACCTCTCTTATTTTTCAAATCCAAAAAGTCGAAGGAAACATAAGCGAGTACAAAGCAGTCGTTGTTCATAAGAAAAGTAATTGCGTCAGTGTTTGTGCCGAGATTTGTTGTTTGAGACCCTCGAAAATTTGCAAGAACTGGATTCAAAACAGACTTCAGTTGGTCAAATGCTTGCGTCGAATTAAGTTCTTTCATTCTTGGAATGAAAACAGAGCGCAGTGCCGAACTCATGTCATCTGCAACAAGATACGCATTGAGCGAAGCCGCTGATTGATTACAGATTATTTTGCAGACTTATAACTAGAAGTGACGCAAAAAAGAATGAAAAATTAAAATTATGAATTGCACTTGTTTGTCGAGCAAATTGACCTCGTTCGTAAAGTTTATGAGGGTCCATGCATCATCTAGCTAATGAGCTAACTCAGTCGCGCCGTGAAAGAAATATGACGTCTGTCGCCTCAGTTGTCAACCTTTTCGCAGTTTTGAGCTGGCCAAGAGAAAAAGATTTTTACTACCTAATGCCCAAAAATTAAGAGCTTTTTACTTCTCAACACTGTGTCATGCACATGTCAAAAGATAAATTTTGACTTCCCGTTTGAAATTAGGATAATTGTTTCATGAAGCATTAACGCCGAATCAATAAGTTTCTTTTAGCAGCCAAGAAATCGAAACTGATACCTTTGCTTTCCATACCTGCTTGCTGTGTCAAGATCTCCGCTTCTCGAGGAGAGTTTCTCAGCGATTCAGTCTCGTAAATGAGAGCCAAGTATTCCCAGATGACAACATACGTTTCCATTGGCCACTGTCGTTTTTCGTCAATGACTAAAACACCATCTTGCATGCTCTCATTGAAAAATATTTCTGTCGCTGTCGAATATGGATTGGCTGAGGTATTGGTGGTCGAATTGGTCGCGCCGGAAAAGAATGTGTAAGGATCCACCTGAACGCACAATGTGTAGGGAGGTATCGCTATTTCAGTGTTGTTGATGATATTAGTAACTTCCATCGTCGTTGGATCCTTTTGATAATCATGCACTATATCAATAAGGGAGGAAATAGTTAGATAACATCCAAGAATATATATCAGAGCCCAAAATATAATTTTGAGCAGCGATATTGTAGTCGATGCGCATGTTGCGCTCTTCAACTTGTTCCGACTAATCACGCCATTTTCCAACAAAGTCTTATAATGCTGACTGATTGTTTTCAAGTTTAAGGGGTTGCCATGAACTTTCGCACCAGGCTTACTTTCCATTTCTAAAGTACGGTACAACTAATTCACATTATGCAATAGGCACACGAGCGCGCCAAATATATTCACTATGTTAGCGACATTGACTGTTGGAAGAAAGGACGGATAAATTTGCATAAGACCTGCAAAAAATACGAAAAAGTTTCATAAGGCAAGATTTGTAAGCAAACGAACGTTAATTAATCAGCCCCGTCAGGCGAAAATTATTGAATACTTTCATTTTTTTCATCATTGAGTGTCCTAAAATTTCAGCCCTTCGAGCTTTACGCTGCTTTATATGACAAAGATATGCACAGCTGGTCACTCGACACTTTTAAATGTACTTCGATCGTAGCCGACATAGACTCGGAATGAGGCTTGCGCCAAATAGCCTTGGATCATATACTGTGTCCTTGTCGGAAGAAAGAAGTTTTAATGATCAGTTCATTAATTCTTACCTATTGCGTTCGTCCGAATGTAAAACAAAAGCGAAGACTTCCACCTTAAATCATAGAGAAAGCAAAAGGAAATGTGACGCAATTATCTTTCTGATGGTTCAAGTAGCACTTATCTTAAAGGTCTCGGAGAGAAAGCTGATCGCTAATGAAGGAGACGAAGTATAACATTAAACCGTCGTTCAAAATTGTTTACGTCAATTGTTCAGAAATATCCAATGCGCATGTATCTGTATGACATTTGCTTACGCACTTCCTCGTGTTGCTGCCCACAGCAAAAAATACAGTGTGCCGATATGCAAAAAACACAGTGACCGTGAATAGTGCGAATAATGGAGTAAGTCAATAACGCTCAAGATTGTTATATCACATCGTCAGGTCTTTGTTCAAGTTGATATCAATTTGATTTTCAAGATAAGCGCACAAATTATTCCTTTCATTAACAGGACTATTAGTGTACGCATTTTTTTCGGCAATCTAATCGAAATTAATCCTCTCATAAAATTTACTAATGGCCATTACGTCGTTTTCGATACACGCTAAAAACATTGTTTCAAGTTTTATTGCTGATTTAATGGTGATTATGTTGTACACATCAATTAGATCATTCCTCATTCGCCATACTTTCATAGTCTGCCAATCATATTATGGCGTAAAGTGCAAAACAGACATGAAGTTAAGGTGATAGGAGTGTGAATACTATTTGAATTTAGCTATGCCAGCATATGCTGTCAGTACCATTGCCAAATCGGGTTTCTGCTGATTAAATAAAAGTGCAGTTTCATGCGTCTGTCGCATTCTCACAGCAAAGCTCTGCACTGTGAGTCCCAGCATCACACAACGTACGTGCGCAAAGTCCCTGCTGGGAATGAATCGAAATCTCATAAAAACGGCAATTCCCTTCTTGTCGGCGAGGATGCTCGCTTGATGCGAAACGGTTGCTCATCAAAGCTGCAATATCGAGTCGATGTTCGCGCTATAGCGGTCAATGCAATTACAATAAAGAAGCGGTCGGTGGTCTCTTCGTCGATCGATGATGACGTCCGAGTGATCCCCTTTCCCGACCGTCTCGCCTCGCGCAAGGAATGTCGTCACTCTTTTTCAGTAGTGTGATAGTATAGGGTTGACTTTGGGACAATTTTTGAGTATGTGTGGCCGTGGACAGGTGTGCACCGGCGGAAGCTCGCGATATAAAACAAGTGTCTAGGGGAGCGCACTCTACATTCTTCACGCCCACCTTTTATATCGTGAAATTTTGCTTTGGGATCAAAGGGACAATGATTTTTGCTTAACAGACTCTGTTCCTGTTCTCTGGAGTGATTCCTCGAACCTTTAGCCTATAAGCAATTGCAGACGGCAAGGAAAGTGAGCAAATAGGGATTCTCAAGTTTCCAGCGTCCTTGGCTGCCTAAACCGTATTGTCCATGTAATACTACAATGTTCAGACGCGAAGCTAGAACCAGCGAGCTGTGCGGTAATCAAAAATCGGGAGAAATTATATTGATCCAAACGAAAATCCATGGTAATCCTTCGAAAAATGAAATGAGAGAGATAACAAAATCTGGGGATTTTCCTCCCTCTCTCTGCTTTTGATCCCTACCGAGCTTTGCAACTATTGCTGTAAATAGCATTTCCCTTTAAAATTTTTTACGCACACTTTTCAATTTAAAGAGGACATTTTAGCGATCAATCCTATGCGGGATATGTCCTCTTTGAGTTGGATAGTGTCTTTAGGAAAATTGAAATCTCACTGAGCGTTTGTTAGTGTTAGTGCCAAAGATCAAAGTGAGAGCTGCAAGGTTGCGTGCGATTCTTTTAGCAATTATTCTATCCGGCTGAAGCTCTCTTAATAGCCTCTGTTATCCTGAGCGTGCTGTCAATTGGTTCTCAAGCGCTATGGAAATATCTTTGAATTGTATACATCTGTTTCCACCCGCTATTGGCTTTTATTTTACATTTGAAGTCATTTTGTAATATTGCATACAGCACTTTGTTATGTTTAGTACACGTGTAAGTGTGGAGGCTAAGCTTTTGGTCAGGCGCATGCGGTAGTTTTTGAAGCGGGTGCGCATGGTTATTGTACTGCTTTATAAAATGTGCAAATTCACGGCGAGCGCTCAAATTTTTCGCTGATATCGAAAGCTAGCGAATTCGCAGAGCGCAGGCCGGCTGTTATCTATTAAATTTCACTCCGGGTGGATACTATACTTCTAATACTTCAGTCCGTTCGTCTGAACGCGTGCGTATTACTCGATGTTTTGCATAGACGCCGATTTCACTAATACACGGTTAAAAATTGCAATGGGTTGCGCTGCAGTTCATTAGTTGATGTTAGTCTGACTACTGTCGGAAGCAAAGCAGGAAGAGTTAAGGTTAAAGCGCGAGTGTGAATTTCTAAGTTGTTAGGAGAAAAAATTTGAATAAAATATATGAAATAATATAGAATAATGAACTTATGAGATAATTCAACCTTATTTAATCACGAAAGGCAGGGGAGCATGCTCGATTGCTAAGAATCAAATATCTGATCAGTGCGACAGACTTGAACGAAATTTCTGGTGACTTTCATCTTTGAGACAGGTGGCTGAATACGAGATCCACCTGAATCTGTTAGGAAATCACCCACTACGCTGTTGATAATTTTAATTTAAATATTCGGCAGAATTACGGTGACCTCAATCTCTGTCCTTCACTAAAATCTACTACCGAACTGTAACCGTAATGGAATTATTATATGCGCATTTAGATCGCTGGATTGCTTGTCCATCCAGAAACTATCCTGTTTTGCACTCAACTGAAGACTGCTGCCATCAACAATGGACATTCACAATTCGACGTCGTTGTTTAACATTAGCGACTGCGAATTGGCATATGAAATGGCTCACAATCCTCTCATCATTGCTATTCGAGTTGTTCACATAATGGCCTGCAGTATCGGCATAGGCGCTAGCGCCAGCTTCATATTAGTCCTGACGCGGAGAACTGTTCCTCTGCACGTCAATGTGCGCCTCTTACTGGTTAGTTTTTTAGCAAAAGTTTGGTAAATATTTAACTTTGACAATGATAACAGTAGAGCGACTTCGTTTCAGTTATCAATTTAAATTTAGTCTATCATGTTTGGTTCGGGATGACAGAAACGCAGTTTGATAGACTGCTGTTGACTAACCAACAGCTGTAAAATAGTAACTACTCCCTATCAACCTAAAAAACCGTCGCCAATGCATTCCACATAAGATCAAAACACGGGTTCTAACTTGATCTGAACTTGAGATGGCAGTTCTGGTGGGCCGGATCCAGCTGGACAAATTATATCTTTACCGAATTACATCGACTACATCTAATTGATGTCATAGAAACTGCATTAGACGCCCGTTTAACAAAAACATCTTGTACATACGTTAATTAGCTGTTTGATTATTTTGAAAGCAAACTTTAGGTCAGCCTCGCCTTTGCTGCCATAATCTCATGCACTGTCCTTCTGCTAATCGCCATTTATGGACTAGTTCTGACGTTTTCTTCTCTCGACTCCTGTCGCCTACTTCAGTCAAAGTCCTTATGCTCCTTGCTGAGAGCGCCAAGTTCAGCCGCCGTTTACGCAATGATCATTGGCAATTTCATTGTTGGCATCGAGCGTTCGATTGCTACCGTACAGTATCGAACTTACGAGATACAGGGATCGATACAGGTCGGCATCGGCCTGCTGATTGTTCAGGTAAGCAATATCGACGACAGTTTAATACAGCTAACTATCTGACATCAAAGTCGTCGTGTTTGGAAATCCATGTAAGTGTTTTCTAAAAAGAAAATACTGCTCTCGAAACGCTAATTGTATTTTTTAGCTGCCAAAGTTTGCGTAAAGATGAATGAGCAATTTTCCAGATGGGATTTTCACAGAAAATAATTTTGTGTTATACTAATGTCAAAAGTCAGCGCGTTTCCGTCAATAGCATTTGCAACAGATGCGATAGCGGCATATTTGAGAAACTAGCTACAAATTGGGGGTACCGATTGGCGCCTGCGACGGAAGAAGGAGGTTTTCTGGGGATTATTCACCTCAATACTTCACGCTCAACGCTGATTGCGACTATTTGCTCCTGAATCGTGATGGAATACCGTAAATCCTCTAATAATCGCCCTGGGCGATTATTATTTCATAAGGGGTCTGAGGGGGGCGATTATTAGAGGGTGGGCGATTATTGGAGGGTGGGCGATTATTATTTCAATCGATGTTTGAATGAGGCAGTCGTTGGAGAGAGAACATTTGTTTCTTTGAATCGTCATTTTATTTTATAAAAGCGCTCGTAAATACAAAGATAATGCGTTCTCAGTACTAGAATTTGATTAGGAATTCAGTGTTGACCTGCACTGCACAAGCCTTTAATGTTTTAATCACTCTGAAGGGAGGCGGTTACTGGAGGGTGGGCGATTATTAGAGGGTGGGCGATTATTATTTCATAAGG
>NIUQ01001198.1:0-34166 GCA_002796945.1 Plectus sambesii | reverse complement strand
TTTCACGGCTCAGCTTTATGCGCAGCTCGTCAATAGTAACATTAAGGCTCTTCAGGCTTGGCTCGAAAATATTTTCCATTGTATATATTATATCATTTAAATATGTCGGATCTGAAAGAGAAAAAACTAAGCGTTACAAACGCTTCCGTCGGTTTTTGTTTTTAAAAAAATTCGAAAAATATTTTTTGAATTGAACTGAAATTTTGGTTACTTGTTTTATTAGCGTTAGACTTATTTAAAAAAGTGCAGTTTGGACAACGAATGGTCGTGAGATAGCCTAAAAAATACACTCATAGATTTTTTGGGATAAAATTGAAATCGGCCCCCTTCACAACTGAAAACGGCCCCTCAGGGTGGTGGACTGAAAATAGCCCCCTCAAAGCGCGTTAGACTGAAATCGGCCCCCCTCGTGTTCTTTGACAAGGCGATGAAGCAAGATGAGATGTACATATAAAAATGCAAAAAGATATAAGCTGCAGTTGGTTACAATTGACAAACACAAAGACCGGTGGATTTATTATTATTAGCGACACCTATATTAAATTATAAAATATGCACTCAAGTGTCCCTATCATATAGTGCAGTTTGTTAGAATTACTTAGCATTTTGGCCATGTCTTTACCCATTGAAAACTCAGTTGCCAAAGACAACCCCAAAATCGAGATATGATGAAGAAAGTGTCTTTGATGTCAGTATGAACTTTAAATGTGAAATAATGCCAAGAAACTGTACTAATGTTGTGAGACTCGGGGAGTGAGCGCCTATTTTAAGAAATCAGTTTGCTTGCAACAGTTGAAGCATTAAAATGCATTAAGTCCATCGGTCTTTGTGTTTGTCAATTGTAACCAACTGCAGCTTATATCTTTTTGCATTTTTATATGTACATCTCATCTTGTTTAATCGCCTTGTCAAAGAACACAAGGGGCCGATTTCAGTCTAACGCTTCTGAGGGGCCGCTTTCAGTCTACGCTCATGAGAGGGGGCTTTTCAGTCTAACGCGCTTTGAGGGGGGCTTTTTTCAGTCCACCACCCTGAGGGGGGCGTTTTCAGTTGTGAAGGGGGCCGAATTAAATCCTGTCCCAGCATTTTTCTGTGCTAAGGAAAAGTAAAGACCAGTGTTGCAAAAGTTGAACTTTTTGCAATTGAGTTAGTAATAGTAAAGTTAAAGGCTCATAACTTTAATTAAATAAGTAATAGTAAAGTACTAAAGTAAAGATAATTTAGTAAAGTTAGAATACAGTAACCTTTGTACTATCAATCCCGGTTCACTCACCTGAATCCGCAAGGCAAATAAGTGGCGCCAGTTCAACATATGAAAAATGTTACACAATACTTCGTGTTTTTTTCTATTACCGATTGCCTCTTCTTACTTAACGAAAGAGTTGTCATTAAATAATTAAAATAACAGAAAAAGAGCAACTTTGACAATAAATTTGCTCGTTGAATTTTTGTTGATTTTACTCTATTTAACTAATTATAACTTAGTTAATTACTAAATTAAGTTAAAAATAATTGAGTAATAGTATAAGTTACTCTTAAGATTTGCAATTGAGTTAAGTAAAAGTACTTTTACTCAATTTTTTACTTAAGTAACAATTTTAGTAAAAGTACTTTTTGCAACACTGGTTCTCACTTTCATTAAGCGTCTGCTAAGAAGTTTCCTAATCATTTTGAAGATCTGCCCGAGAGTCAGTTCAATACAACCTTAGTAATTCCAAAAAAATGCTCAAAATCTTGTTACATTTTGTGATATGTAGGGAAATTCCAAACTTTATTGTAACACTATATTCTCGAAAACCTTTCGTTCTAATTCATTCGACTGGTATAGTATAGACGCCGTGCAAACATGAAACACAGCTATTTAGCACTGATATCTGTTGAATGGAATGTGGCCATCGTATGAGTAGCATGGTCCACTACTGCCACTAATAGTAGTTGATAAAGTGACTAGCGGATGATAAATATAGGGATCATCTTGCCAGTAGCTGCGTTATTTATTGTCCAATTAAACCATGTATAATGTATGAACACTGAGAAAGCAAAGTAAAAAGCCGCTATCTGAGTAACGTGCACAACATGATTAGGAAAGAACGAATTCTTTACGACGTGTTTGCCCCCCCCCCCCAAGCATATTTATGCAATTTGTAATATCCCCCGGGAAATTAGAGGCACTCTATCTTAGTTCAAAAAGTTGCACAAGACATACCGTGGGGTGGATTATCGACAAAACTATTTCGGCTGAGTTTAAACTTCTCGCCCCTGCCCTGACCATCGATTCTGTTTCTGAACAGTTCACCGCTCCGTTAGAATAGTATTTTTCTGTCTCACAAACTTGCTTTATTCTCTTTGGACGCTTCTTTGTTTGCTGGTACCTGGGTTAACCTGAGTGACACAAATTCCCACTTTATATCCGTAAAGCAAGCACAGAACTATCTCCACCTTCCCAGCACGTGACTCAAACTTGCAATTTCCCTTTCAAATGCGTGTATACTAGTCAGTTCACGACATAGAGTCGTTCGAAAGTATTCCTAATTTCTTTGCTATTTAGATGAGTGATCTCTGGTCGGAAATTTGCGAGCGGCGCGCCGATATTGCAACAGTGCCAACTGTTGTCGCTGGAACAAAATGTGATCTTCCCTCGAAAAAGGTGACGATTAAAGCGGGCAGGCGGTGAGAGATTCGACTGAAATGAGGAAAGCACTGCTCAAATTTGTCGAAAGTTTAAGCATTACACTGAATTTCACTTTCATAGTGGTCAGTGCGAAATAGTGTGAAATATTTCATCAATCAAATGTTCTAAATCACCACGGCTGAATAATTAGCGTTAACGCCCAAGAGACGAGCAAGTCGTGCCTGACGCATTATCATACTTTTACTTAAAATTTTCCAGAAGGAATCCTCTATTTCAGCTTTTATGGATGATAAACTTCACCACATGTTAAAACTTGCCTATTTCGCGCTGTTTTCATTGGTCTGCTAATGTTTTATTGTTTGAGGGTTTTTTTATTGCCCATAAATGCTGCAGCATGCTCTCCTATGAGGCGCATTTAATTTTCTGTCCTTGGCAGTTCGTGTACTGCTTTCTACTGTAACGCTTCATTAGCCGTTCATTTCATTTCACTTTAGAAAATTTGCACTAAATGCTGATAGATAATTGTTAGACTTCGCAAAATAGAGTAACAGATGCGTCTGCTTATTACGCAAATGCCGTCATCAACTTTTGGAAGATGAACAATTTCGAATACGACTTTAGATTTTTTCTGACACAGCGCAGGCTTGGGTGAGTCGGCTGAACGGTCAAGTACGCTACCTAGAAGTATCTGCAAAGACTAACCTACGCATAACTGACATATTTCGTTCTCTTCTCGAGCTCAGCGGCTTTCCTCGATGCAAAAGCGACGCTGCACTAGAGGTTCTTTCTCATTCTTTGTTGAGATTGTTCGTATTCAGCATATGGGTCTAATTAGCTTCTTCTTTAGTGGTCAGGAAAAATTTAATGAATCATCATTAGGGATATTAATTGTACTCAAAAAAGTTTCTTAGCGCTTGTCCCGCGCCGTCTCAGAGCCCGCTTTTCGGGTCTTCCTAAGAAGGCCCGAACTCGCGACGTAGACTTCCTCAATCGGCTGTCGCATGCCTAACACCAGAAGTTCCGCTGCCGGGAATCGACTCCAGGGCCCTATTTCAAGAAAGCTCAGAATCGGAAATCAGTAATAAGTTGGCTGAGTCTCATAATGTTGATACCAGGTGATATAAGGCTGATGTGCGCTACTCAGCTAAATTATCACAGATTTCCGATTCTGAGCTTTCGTGAAATAGGGCCCAGGCCTTTATACAAATTGTGCTGAGGTCACTTGCAAATAATTTCGTGCGGTCCTTTAGACAGACGACATGGACGATCGTCCGTACACTCCCAGTCCGCCATTACGTCGACATCGCTCAATGCGCGCCCGCACTCCAACGAGAGAGCTGTCCGAGTTGGACATCCGTCGCACCACGCCGTTCCCTCCGCCGACGGTCAGCCAAATGTCGCAGCCGAGTTTAATGGTCCCGGCGCCGGATAGCCCCGGACTCGGCGGTCTGCGACGCAATCGGTCCCTTAGGCTCAAGCCGAGTAAGGAGCCCGAGTCGGCTAAGACTGAGGTACAACGAACGCTCAGTGGAGGAGACAAACCCGAGAAGCTTAGTCGCAGTGGAAGTCTCATCAGGCGTACAAAACACATGTCGCTGAAGATGCGCAGACATGGCGAAACTCCGAAGAACAAAGACGATCAACTGGCAGACGAGAGCGATTGCAAAATATCATAATCAAACTGGTTCTACAAGTATTGTCGCTGTCAACTCTATAAAGCAAAATTTCATACTCCAAGTGGATAAAGTAAAAAGGACTAAAATAACATTGTAAAATCGAAACTTGAAATTCAGTATTAATTTTTAACAATCTTCAGAGTTAACGTCGCATTTATGACAGGTTTCTCTAATCAGCACTGCTGCTAGAATATTTTTCGACAGCTGTTGCGCTTCTGTTCAACTTTTATAATTGCCGATATTAATCGGTAGCTCTTTATACAATGACAGTTGTAATGCAAGCTTTCGTTTCTTTTCCAAAGATACATTTTAGTACTTTGATAAGGTTACCCATCACTTACCGTGTGGCAGCATCGTCAAGAGTCACTAAAAGTTTTAATTAAGCCATCAGTACAGTAGTTTTAAAGGACCTTATTTCGGTAAAGATAGCTGGTTGCGATGTATTTTTCGATGATTTTGTAATATACCTCATACTTCGCTCTCCTTTGAAACAGAGTATGTTATGGAAGAAGTATCTTTTGAATATTTTGATTGCTTACTACTTTGTACCAAAGGATGAATGTGTGCTACATTGATCTCTATCCAAAGTTCTGTGCGATAACATGTTTGTTGTTTTCTGCAGTCTGAATTCTAGGGTCTTGCATAACCTGCAGTACTGCAAGCTGTACTAATTGAAATATTTGATTGTGATTAGCTAGATGAGATATATTTTAATATTTCTAAGATGTTATAATGTTCAATATAATTAAAAGGAAAGATGGAAATCGAAAATTACATGCATCTTGAGGAATACTGTAAGTTTTAACATAATTAATGAGGATGGAACTTAGCAAATCAGCAGAGTTCGACGATATGAAGCTCAAAAAAGTGGAAAAATTGCGGCGCACCTTCATCCGCAGCAAAAAGCGGAACGATATCTGATTGTTTTCAAGCAATTTGCAATAAACTCTTAAAATAGTGAATTCTGTCTCTTCTGGATAGCTGACTGCGCACCTTTTATGGTGTATTACAGTACCAAAAAAGGACACCTTTTAAAGAGAATATCGTAGGTTCCCGCCCTCAAAATATATTACAGCTAACTAAGAGAAATTATTTGATAAGTAAATAATTGCTTTTAAGGTTCTGTGAGAGAGAAACTACAGGTTCGAAAAGGTGCAGTTCATGAAATACAGACGAAGCATTCATGCCTGCGCCACCTCGATTTTTCAATGCCCTTTCAGAGCCTGCCAAAAAGAATGACAGTGGCGGAGTTAAAAGGAAAAGACACCCTCCGTTCTTGGGTCTTTCAGTTTTCATATATTCGTTTCTCTCCGAAACGATTTGAACTAATACTTCCCCTCCCCTACAACCTCAATGATTTGTTACTTCATTTGAGCTTCTAAGCGACATTTGCTTGGTTTTCGTTCCTCGGAAAGACCATAACGGTGACATTTCCATAATTAACAAAACAAAAATTTTACTGCAGTATCAGACTTTCTGCCTACTTCTCATGCATTTAAGTGAATTTTCACTTTCAAATTATAAGCAGAGCTCGAGAACTAGTTCATTTTTCCCGTGTGCTATTTTTTTATCAAGTACGGTAGCAAAGATCGCAGCTTTGTAAACATTCCCCCTTGCAATCAGAAACTACGTGTCATACTCCGCCATGCTGCGGCATTGTAAAAACTTGCAAAAATCGCATTATGTATTTATTCAAGCATCGGATGCACGAAGATTAGAGGTTAGGATCCCGTCGCTCGTTCCTTCCAATTGAGACTAGAAATTTTGGCACCTATGAATTTTTCCTACTCTTTGCTCTTTGTATTTTTCAGAACCCAGATATTGAAGGATGCGCAGGATATTGAAATTGTATAGTAGGCGACCATGTGTTTGCTATAATACTGAGTGTAACGAAGGTATCAAAAAATGTCTCGTATCTCGATTTGGTTGTGGAAAGGAAGCGCCCGAAAGACACGCTTAAAGTAATCGAGAGAGATTCGGTCGATAAGTAATCCTTGACGACAAGTCGCTATTTTTCTACGCTCGGTTTCTCATGCTTCTTAATCGGATTAAGTTCCTCACCTGGCCAGTGTAGTCACCTACGCCTTCGTCATCTTCCGTTCATGCATTGTCCGGCGTCCTTAGCACAACTGCGTTCATTAGTGCCTTTAGCATGAAATTCTGAGTTTGATAACAATGCAGGAACGAAAGGAAGTAATGGAGATGTCATTGTTTCTGCAAATGTGAGGCAAATAAACAAACATAGGGAGTCATATGAGCATTGAATTTACTGTCAAGGTGTACTCACACCAAAGTCAGACGCGTCTATAACGTATGCTGAGGTGAAGGTCCTCGTATAAAAATGAGGATATTAACATTTTAGAATGCATAAATCATAGAATCTGCGTGAATGCGAAGTGTTGCACAGCGTCTAACCGCTAAGACACTATGTATGACTCGGAACGGCGCTCGATCTTCACTATCATTCATGCTTTTTTGAGATTGAGTCAAAGAGTTATCACCGGACAAATTCAAACAGAGTAAAAGCGGTGCTGTCGCCGTGGTCTACATGTCTTCCAACGCACTTTTGTTTTCACGCGATTGCCTCAACCGTTGTATTCAAAAACATTTGCAAGAAACTATTTTTTCCTCATGACACATATGCACAATGGAAACGCAAGTAAAAACTTCAAAATGAGACGCTTACGTTATGTTCAGCAAACATTTCGTTATTAACAGTGCATGAACACGTCTAAACATTAAAAAAACCGTATTATAACCAAATTTCCATTTTATTCCCTGATTCTAAGAATTTGGTTTGCCGCCGTAATTTGGTCATTAAATTATGAGCAGGAGCAAAGACGAGTGAGATATTATCTATTTTTGCGATACTTTGCCTCCTCCTTTCTTAGTCAAAAGGACTACCATGACTACTCGCGCAGCTCTGTTAATTTGTTGAAATACCTCAAACACTGCTAGCTCCAGCAACTCGCCCGTCTTTTTAGTACTACGTGCTGCTACTTTCTTTGTCCTAGTTGTGGACCGGCCCAAGTCTGTCGAAGCATTGCAAAGTGCATAACTTGCTCTTGAGTTCGTCTTTCAGCGCCAATCGTAGAAGCTGTTACTGCATTCTTCGAATTAAGCACAGCTGTCAAGTAGCGTCGAAAAGCTTTGTGGCTCCAAAACAGAATGACCGGCAAAATGACGCCGTAAAATTGGCTAGTGTTGTACGTCTCCTGGAAAATGATGTAGTCACTTGGGTCGAAGATCCAATCACTAGTCAGGGAAAGGTAAATTGAGAGTGTCAAAAGTTGGGGCATGAAGCAGCAAAAATGTGTGACAATCATTGGAATCAGCAGGCGAACGCTTCGTATGTTTTCGTCCACTTGGTATTTTTCCGTCAACGATGCCGTAAGCAAATTGTTTTTCTTGAGCTTGTTGTATGCCAGAATGCCAATGAAAATGAATATCGCAGCTACTTCTAAGCCTGCTAACATATACAAGTTTAGAGAAAAACTGCCATTGGTTCTTTCCGAGACAAGTGTCGGATGCACTCTCATTTTGGACCAATCCAGACGTGAGATACCCAAATACGACAGCAACAGTGCGCAAGTCCACTAAAAGTAACCGATTTAGATGCATTTGTATAAATAGTCTCAAATCTCAGTTTACAGCCTGTTTGCGAACAGAGACCAAGCGCTTTTTTTTAAACTGACAGAATTTGTCACTTGCGGAACAACTGCCCTTGAGATTTAAGTTATAAACGGTGCAATCTTTCAACTAGCGAGCTACGTGAGAAACACATAATCGATCATGTGATCCCGTTGGATCACGCGAATGCAAAAGTTTGACTGCTACTTAACTGTCAACGCACAATAATCTGCTGTAATAGCAGTAATGCATAATTTTCTCGTATTCCCCCATTTGCTGACAAATGTGATAAGGGCCCACAAAATACAGTCAGCTGTTTATGAAATTTACAAGGAGAGCGGCTAAGAGGTAGTGTTAAATGAGTATTCCGTCGTGATTCTTCGCATTTCGTTCACAACTGTCATGACATTGCTCACTAAAGATGAAGACGACGCCTGCTGCTCTCTTCCAGGGCCCTATTTGACGAAAGCTCAGAATCGAAAATCTGTGATAGTTTGGCTGAGTAGCGCACGTCAGCCGTATATCACCCGGTATCAACAGTATGAGACTCAGCCGACTTGTCACAGATTTCTGATTCTAAGCTTTCGTGAAATAAGGCCCAGTAGATCAAAAACTACAAACAGAGGCAGGTTTAGTATTCCACCTCCTATTGAATCGAGTTTAACAGCAAATAACTGCTTGCCTTACCTGAATACAGCACAGCGCTTTCCCCACAAAGCTCGTCCATGTTTCGTACGTTTTATAGTAGATTGTTGCGAGCAAGCGCTCGATCGCCATTGTTGCCAGAGTGAGCACTTCTCCATAGAGGCAAAGCGTTGTGGAACCGCGCAGCACAAACGCCACAGCGGTGCTGATCAAGTATTTGCACGGGTCATCGCGATTAACTGCGTGACCAATTAGAACAAAAAGATAGACAATGATATAGCAAATGGATTCAAGAACCACCCATATGTGGTGAGCTTGCAGTAAAAAGCGTACATTTTTATGAAGTGCCGCATAGGATCCTTCAAAACGATAGAGAACGGCAAAGAGTAGCAAACTAATCACCGCAACTATCACTCGAAAAATGAGCATGACGTGCAGCTGCTGACTGTTGACCAGAGTTTCTGCCTCTCTACACAAATCTGTAAGATTTACCCCCGTTTGATCATTCATTTTTATCACTCGGCTGTTTCTCAAACACAATAAAAGAAGATATTTTTCTGTTGACAGATTCTTCAATAAGCAGATCCGTCGATGGAATGTCTTTTAAGAATGTAATGTAGCGCGAAGAGAAATCAAGCTGAACATCGATTGATAAGTAAGCAATGTAGCGAATTTATCGATAGCGTTATATTGCATAGATCATAAAATCAGTGAACGTGAAGCAGATTTTGAGAATAAACAAAAATATTGTTCTCATCCGGAGAGGTACACTTCCTACCGTATAAGAGTATGGCACAGAGTGAGGCGAATCACAATAATAGTTACGTCTCTCCGTCAAGCTACTTAAAGGATAAATAACTTCCTCGTTCTACATTGAATTTGACGATGGCGCGTCACTTTCCTTCAACGAATATTTTCACATAGCAACCGATGTCTGCGAGATCAAAAAGCTTCGGAATACAAACGAAATTAATTAATGCATAAGGATGAATGCAAATGAATGATGGCGTTGATTGTGCGGAAATAAGAGCGTTGTCATTCAAGGATCTATTGCGACTGCATAAACGTGCTGAACAGCGATATGCTGTCCGGTAGTTATTTTTACCGATATTTTAATTACTCTGATTCAATGTATCGACGGAGGCGTTCAAACAGAAACATGATTCAGAGGTGCGTGTGAGATTATGCCAGAATAGTCTAGATAACTGAGGTGAAAAATTACATAGGCCTGTAATCCATGCCTGAGGCCGTACTTGTTAAGTTAAGCTACCGTACTCAAGTATGATGGAAGCCGAAAAGGGTAGATTCTCGTGTCAGGGTATTATCTGTATCATTTTCAATACCGCAAAGTGGTTGGCTGAGTTCACAGCGTTAATGATAGACAGCAAAAGATTCCTCGCCGCTACTCCCGCAGATTACTGTACAGCTGGCAATTTAATCACATCAACAAGATCCTTTATATGTGTCGCTTGCTCGTCAAATTCAGCAGATAACTATTTACGCGACTTTTCAACTCTGAAAGTCGACAAAGATCTACTTCTATACTATTTTTAGGCCAACTAATTACCTACGCCTAACAGAATACACATTGCATTATTCTACAGTTTTATTGGTATCATTAACATGATACTCGTGAGCGCCGCAATTATCTTCGTCACCTGACAAAGCGGCGTAAGCGGAAGTGCATTTATAATAAGCCTGAACAAATATCGCTATTCATTGTTACCAAAATGATTGATTTATACATTTATTAAGGATTGAAGTAAACGTTCGTTCATTTTGATGCACGTTAGTAAAAAGGAGATTATGAAACTCTCGAACAAAATTTTATTTCAATTCAAAAATTGATAGATGGCTCACTTTCGTACCACGTTTGGGTAAAGGTTGAAAAGAGCGCAAAGAAAGATCGAATGCATACGCCTCCAATCAAGCGCATTATTGGAAACGCTGATCGTTATGAATTATAAACAATGTTTACTTTATTCAAAAGCAAAAAATACACCATGACATAAGCAACACTGAGTGCTGTTCAGTGTAAGCGAGATAACTGAACACGATTGCAAGTACAGCATTTCTTGAGAAGAGAAAAAAGAATAAGTTAAGCACTCAAGATTATACCAGCTGGTTTCTTCTTCAGTTATTTTCATCGCTCAGATTCACCTGACATGCATCCAGCACTCCGCTCAATTCCGTACTGAAAAATTTTTATTCCAGTAATCAACAATCTACAATCTGTAACTTTACCTCACTACCGTAACTTTACAGGTGATGTATTCGCACTTTTCTCTCGCCTTCTGCTTATGAATGCGTATTGCTGTGATCTAAAAAGCTGGTATCATTTCATCTGCTGAAAGGCGTTCACTGCCAAAGAGAGCTGAACTGTTCAGAACTTTAAAGCGGAAATACTTGGCCATTTGCGACCGTTTCTATCGCTAAATAAAAATAAAAAGCTTCGAAGCAGGTGAATAAAATATAAAAATAGAAGGAAATATTCAATCATATTTAATCATCCTCGCGAGAGTAGGCAGCTCAAGAAACTGTTATTAATGAAAAATTATCATTTAATATCTCAAAGAGATTCTGAACTTTGACAAGCTGGTTTGGAAGCACTTGTTATCCTGAGAATGTGAATTAAGGCATTATGAAGGGCGATGGTTGCGCGGCGGATTCTCAAACGGGCGGCGTTGCATGATTACATGGGATGGGGGTTTCGAAGCGCAACTGCTACTCTCTAAATCGAGTTCATTGTTTTCGCACCAGAAAAATTATTCATTGTTTTAATGAAATAATTCATTGAATAACCATTTCAATGTTTTGAACTTCAACGTACGTTATTGATTTTTCAATGAATCTCTTCAATGTTTTTTCAATGAACAACTTCATTAAAACAATGAATAATTTTTCTGGTGCGAAAACAATGAACTCGATTTAGAGAGTATCACTGCCCGAAAGCGCGATTGTAGGACTGACATTTATACTGTGATGCGTGTCCTCCGTCGTTTAATGGTCAATTTGGCTTAATTCATTTAAACATATCGAAGCTTGCTTTACAATTATAAGGAGTCAGCTATGCAAAGTGTTAACAAATTAATTAATTCTCATCTAATGAGATTTTATTTATCTTATCCGACAATGATGTCGATATTATTTATCTCGGCGGAACTACACTGAATTCTCACGATACTTTATTCATCGAGAACGGAAGAGGAACATTACAAAATAATAAAAATGAATTAATGAATTATACCTCTACCCAAAGGGTGTCACCGCCTCGTCGAAGCAATCTTATGTACTGGATGCTTGTTGCGCCCATACGTAGCACTGAAATTGCCTATCGTAGCGATAGTCGTAAAGAGCGAGTCATGAATTTCAATAGATAAGGGCATTGGGTAAAGGAGGTAGCATTGAATTCCCAGATATTGTGAACGAGCGACTTGAAGATGCTGTGCCAATCAATACTTTTAAAAATATTTCTCTACATGGAAAAATACTTCATGGCTGCATGCAGTTTTTGGCACAAAACTATCCGAGCACCCTGAGAGTCCCCAGCACCGTCCAGCGACCATATCTAATTATCATATTACCGTCACGATGCATTTGTGAAAGAACTGACACGTCGTCAGCGTGCACTAGCTGGTACAGACTTGTTCCTTTAATAGCGGCTAGCCCAACGCAGTCGGCGCAGTTGAGAATCTCTTCGCCTCTAAATTACGCTGCCATTTTCATGCTTCTCTTAGACTTCAGTTACAATTTAATTTTTAAAATCAAACCTTCAAAACTCTTGAAGCTCAGTTTTATTTCTTAGCGTCTGCCTCAATAAATTTAACAGTTGTTAAGATCGATGTGCTATGAAGCTACTCATATGCAGCTTCAAAAATATGTCACGAACATTTCAGTTCTGCCATATACGTTAAGTAGGCCAAGCTTAATTTTCACAGTAATCAATATATTCAAAATTCAATAAGTCACACGTCTCCGAACGAGCTTAACTGATTACGAGACTAGGAGACCAAACATGTTTTATATTTTGTTGTCTCAATTGCAACCTTGGATCGACGTAGTGAATTGATAGATCGCTATGAGTTGTAACTGAGAATGACGAGAGATCCAGTCGGATTCCAGATGCTGAACTACTGGGAAGCGCCGATCCCAAACAACTCAATCCGATCATTGCACCGCTCGCATTTCTTCGTGAACTCAAATGGATCTGTACAACCTAAAGTTAATTATGATTAAATAACAGGACTGAACACACTTGTTAGACGATTTTTTAATGACAGAACGAAGAATAAGTTTCGCTTGGAACGAGAGCAGTGATTAGTTTTAGCTTTAGTTCTTTTTGAGGCTTAATTTATGTTTGACAATATTATGAATTTAATATTCTTTTTAAAGCCAGAGCAGGAAAATCTGTGAAGCAAAGTGTTGGAAGTTCTAGCTTCCATTTTGCTAAAATCTGGCGAAATCAAAGACACGAAAAGACGAGAATAATGCGTTTGACCGACTTTGTATCCCATTGTGCTTTTCACGACGTCTTTACTGGCGCGCTTTGTCAACGTTGACCGCATTCGAATGCATATGTCGACGTGCGGCGAATGCGGTCGTTCAAGTAGACTGCGAAACGCTTGCTGCCATCTGCTCCAGTCCTCTTTGTGGATGTAGTCAAAAATTGCATTTCCGATCATATCGACCTTGAAAAACACTAATCACTGTTGGTGGCCAATATGGCGCAGTCATATATTCCCGAGTCTGAGAGAACCTTAGGATATCACTAATAAAAAGTGAATAGAGCCTCGAGGTCCCAAAATGTTTTTGCCTGCGGCTAGCCGTAAAGGGACAAAGGGACTCCAGTCCATTGTGAATTAATAAAAGCAAGAAATTTGATCGATAATTTCAACTTCAAAGTTGGATCAAAACCATGACCTCAAAAAGTATGATATAACGTGATACTATTGAATCCTCGAGTCTTACCTGCGATAGTCCGAGACAGATACTTATTGTCTCGCTGACATACAGTACGTCTCCATTTAGGGCGCAGCAAACCAAAAAACCGTCTAGCGCCTAAATAATATTAATTGGTTCAGAATACACGATCACATTACACAGAAAGAGCAGAAGCATATTTCAAAAAACTCATATGATCACGTTCTTACACTTTTCGCAACAGTGATTACCGCAGGTATAATTCGACTGATTTAGTGAACCAAGCCTTAATGCTGATAAAAAGCGCTGATAATCGTTTTGACACCACAAATCTAATGAATTTGTTAGCAAATAGCGCGCGGGCTATGCTTCTTAGAAATGGGAACGTCCAAATATTTAATGGAAAAATAATATATTTCTAATAAACACAGTAGTAGATGTGAACGGAATGAAATAAGCCCAGTATCAGAGTGAAGGCCAATATGCAGTAAGAACGACAAACCAACCCCTAAGAAGAGGAAAGTAGCAAATGTTATCAATAGAATCGCTTTGAAGATTATTTCAAACACCTTTGCTACCTCTAAAAAAGGTCGCTATTTAAGGAAAATTTCATGTTGGAGACGCACGCGTTCGACAATATATCATAGTGTGAGATGACATCGAGGGATTCATACGTTTGCTTCTATCCATCCCAACTTTCATCTACACTCTCACTTTCTCCAAACAAGCTATACGTAGTAAAACTATGAATTAAGGCCGACTTACGTCAAGAATGCAAGCGCCCACTTTCCAAGCGAAATCTGTGTGCTGTAGTTGCTGTTGAGCATCATCTGAAGTGCCCATTCATCGTTCAACTGCAGGCTTAACTAGGGCTGAGTCAGTGTATATTACAACAATATCTCTATGTCGTAAAAATATTTTGCAATTTGCCTCTAATCCCGCATCTGGATTTAATGTTGACCTTCTTTTATAATGCCGGCTATAGAAAATCTTGAATGATTTGAGAGGATATGTCCAGCTGTCATGGAACTCCTACTTGCGCTCATTCTGCACTTTGCAACGTACAATCAACTCTTCCTAGCTCGGTTATCTCGGACTACATAATTAATATGAAGGGGTGCGTGGAGGAACTCTAATACTGCAGTTTTTGTGCTTCATAACACAGGCACATTAAGCGGATCAGCTCTTTGACAAGTACACGAAAATAGCACAATCAATCGTCTTAAAATGAATATTTCAGTATATGTACTAATAATGACGTCATCAGCGCTAGACCTCACCTACCGTAGTTCGATTCAACCAGCCAGGTGGGACTTCCATAGACAGCAAAGTCGTAGAGACGCATGCAGCTGATTGTGAGTCGAACGACGGAAGCTTTATCGAGCAATTGACTACTGATGGCCCGAGCGATCGGCAACACCGCTGACAATTGCTCGAACTCGCTGTTTTCGTTCAGGCGACGATGCTGGGCGGCGTGACGTGATCGCACTCGCTTTGACACTACGTCGCGCTCCATTTAGTACTGCCTGTTTCCAATCCGAAGCCTGTTTCTTCGTATTTATTAACGAGATATTGACAAACTCCCTTTCTCAAATCAATTATCGATTTTGTAAATTTTTGAGCCCAAAGTCTTTGCAGAGCATAAACAAGTTTTTAGATCTTCAATAAGCTGGCAGTGAAATACGAGAACAGCACGCGTCATTATTATAAAATGCCATAGTAAATGCTAAACAGTTGCCACTAAAACCATAAAGCGGTAGAAAGCAAACAAAAAAACGATTCTTGCTTATTTATAAAACAAGAAAAGCAGAAGGAAGAGGGCAACGGCACCGATGTGAACAACAATCAGCGCCTGGGGGCACGAGCCAAAGCTCTAGACCTGCGAGCCTTCGTCCAAACGCCTATCCTATTCTACCTAGTGTTTATCAAAAATGATCACCTCTTCGCGGAGAAAGTTATTTTTGCCCACTTCCACACTCTGAAGATTTAAGTCAAAGATTTGTCTTGAGAGTACCTTCAAAGAACCCCTCCTTGCCTACCTCTGCCTAGACGTCAGGAAGTTATGTGACCAAAGAGACATCCGCGGGCGCCACCAGCATTCGGCCAGAGAGCGTTCCTCGTTGCGCATGCTAAATGGCAATGAATTGCAAGCGGCTATCGCATCACACGGTCGTCGTAATTTGATGCTTTCGTAATCTTATTAATCTCGGTGCGGGCTAGCGGCGAGACCCGGCACAGAGGAGTAATCGAAGTTACCGTAATCGCGTTTATTCAATAAATGCGCTGCATGCATACTAATTGATCGTGCTGCAAGCGAGCAGGGACGCATTAAAAAGACCGAGGCGACCGAATCAGAAAATAGAAGAAAAATAGAAGGAATTAGACCTGATTTCGTTATCATTAGCAAATAAGGTAAGTATTCAATACAAAAAAATGTTTCCTTTTATAAGCAACCAAATGAATTGCTGTTTAAAGGCGTGCGACATCAACCGCCGTCAAACAAGCTTGTTCTTATATCCCAAAGCGCAAAGCATGCAATGTAATAGAGTAAAAAAAGCAGACACCATTGACACACTGACACCGAGTGGGATTTCCTAGGGCATTACATCACAAAGTACGAAACGGGTTTCGTGCACATGCGCAAAAGAAATCCCGATCCGTTGCAGTTCGTTGGTGACAGACGGCACGGGCTAGCGAAAGTTCCCCTTCACAATACTGACTTTGAATTCTCGCATTTTCCTTACGTTATCATTGTCTTTACTCAAAACTGCGTCACAAACAGACAGAGTATTGAATTTAGGAACAAATGTATCAAGAAATGCGCGAATGCAAATCAGTTATATGAAGAGAGCGATTGCATCTGTTACTTACCCGTCCCGATGGTCGCCCGCTTCTTTGGGACTTGAAGGGCCAGTAGGTCACGACAGTAATCGCCCACTGCGCCCGTCAGAATCCCGAGAAGCGGACGACAGGACTTTGCATCCTGAGAACATTTTCACGACGTGCAGAATCCTACCACGTTCACATTGATGAGATCCGTACAAAGAAGCCGAGGCCAAGCGCTCGGGATTGTAGTGAACCATTTCAGTGGAGTTTGAAACCGTCTCTCAATCATGTGAATCAATCTGAGACACGCACTTGGGGCGAATAGGGGTTTGGTTTGCGGCATTTATGCTATTCAAAAACAGCTTGAGATAACATGGTTGAATGGCACAAGAGACTGAATATCTTCTAAATTTGGTTGAAACGCAAAACTTGCAGAAATGAAGAAGTTTCACGCATATGGTGGACATCTAGCTTGGGTTGAATTGTAAACAGGGAGTGGATTCGGCAGCGCTCAACAGCTGCTATGAATTAAAAAACACAGGCATACTGTAGGAAATCAATTTAGCCATAGGTTGTCTGCCTTCGCTATCAAGACGAATCTCTTGCAAAACATTCCGTCCTATTTAGCCCTCTGCTAGCAGCTACCAGGGAGGTCTAAGCAGTGACTGAGAAGTCTTGGCTGGAAATCACGCTGCAAACGTCGGAAAACATAGACGGATAGGCAATTAGCGACGGATGGTTGGGCGGGCCAACAAACGCGGTTAGCGCTGGCGGGCGGTAACAAGGTTTGTCAGGACGCGAACAGGATTGCCGCCCGATGGCTAACCCCGTCTCGCCGCCGCTGCCGCTCATCCGTCGAATCACCGTTCAATCAGAGTCCGTCGGTGCCGACGCTCGTCGGGGGGCCACGGCCATTGTCCGTCACTTGCTGACTGGAACGCTCGCAGCGCTGAACAGTCAGACTTGCAATGATTCAAAGCGCACCGAAAGAGCGCGTTCACCACGGCCGAGAAGGAAGGCGCCTTTCGTATTAACACTGCAGTTCGACGTTTGTTTCCGATATAAATAGCATAGTTATTTCTGGTATCTGGATTATTGGAAGAATTGAAAAGAACATAGTATGAGAAGAAGAATATTTCGGAAGCATTTTGCCGAAGTGAGAGACAAAGGCCTGTGATAGAAGACCTCGTTATTGTACATATACAGAGAAGCTTCCGGTCTCAAACAAATTCATATATGCTAATTAAACAAATGTCTGCAACGCTGTGATATTGAACGCAAACAATTATAACTTTTGCGCAAAAATATCTTTGAGATTTGAAAACATATCACTATCGTAATAGGACCGGACACCACTCACTCTTTACCTGGAACTCCCGCCTAGCATTATCTTGTGGTGTCCGTATTTTGGATTCAGCTTCTCAGCATGACGAGCCATTGTCCAATTCTCCGCAACGATTGCACGCATCTTCCTGTCAAGTCCGCGTCACAGCCGACGGCCTGTTGACCAGCGTGCTACAAATCAAAACAGCCATTAACTTCATTGGGGAAAATTTAGAATATGTGATAAGTTTGAGTGCTATTTTAAAAAATGTAAAAGTACGAGATGTAACAAACTGGCAACAAAACCACGCTTAGCAGCACGAATTATGTAAGTCCGTATTGAAGTCATAACAGGCATCGTTAAACATTCGTACGTAATGGAAATACGCAAAATTTTTACGTCGCATAATTCTTAAAAAATACAATAAAGGATTCGTCCTAATCTACTCAGTAACCCAGCCATTTTATTCGATTGTGGCTGTGACGTAGTCTTTATGGTGAAGCCAATTTCAGCTTAGTTCAACTTTGGCATTCTTCAAACAATCATATGTTATAACAAAGTGGTGCTCTTAGCAATAAGATTAGTTGAGCGACGTCAAATGATGCTCATGGAAAAAAGATAACAAACGCATTGATGTTGAGCCATGCTGTTGAGATGACGAGACCGGCGTCATCCTCTGTCCGTCAAAGGCAACTAAAAACATTTGAATGTAAGGAAATGAGTTGGCCTGTTGGAGGATAATTGTTACTTACTTTGAGGTAAGGCGCCACCTTCTCAATCAAGTACTCCAAGACAGCTGAACATGGCCATCTTTACAATGACAATCTACAAGTACTACAGGGACGAATGAGTTATGGGTGAAACAGAGGTTGAAGAAACTGCCCATAGAGATCACTTGATTGCAAGGCGACGTAAAAGAAAAAGGAAGTCGACCATTTATTACTTCAAGGTGACATTGCAGTGCCGCCGCCGATGATGAATGAAACGGCCGTCGGTGCCAACCAAAAACACTTCTCGTGTCCCTTTACGAGCTCGACACAAATATAGCTAACAATCAGTTGCTCGTTCGTGCGACCACTGTCCCAGATCTTCAAAATACTGTCGGTGTGAGTTTTAATTTGGATCAGTACTTTAGCCTGCTGCGTTCCAAAGCTGCTCATTTTGAAATGAAAAGCCTGCATTGATTAATGTCTGCTGTTGAATATTTATAGCTATTGGTCTAGCATTAATTGGTGAAATTACCAAGAATTACTTAAGTGTAAGCAACTCTTCCATTAAATTTCGTCAACATACAAAGAGCATTGAACTATCACTCAGTTCGGCTGTCATATAATGTTAACACAGTAGACTGTTAGACATCAAAGAAGAGTGCCGCCCTTCTCCTTTGCGTTATTTCGCTGCGTTTGCATTGCTCTTTTTGTCTTTGTTCTCTTTCGACACTTTCTACAATTTGTACATGTGTGTGTGTGTAGTGGAAGAATCAGCGATGGCGAATGAATGAATTTAAAATGATACCTTAATCGATCTAAATGGTTACAAAAATGGCACTGGTGCAGAGTAAAGTGCGCAGCGTTGGTGGCTGGGGAATACTGAAGTCAGAGCAAGGGTATGATATGAATTTAATGACAGCCTTAGCGGCAGCTCACAAATAAACGCAGAGGTGAATGAGCAGCTCTGCAAGAAAACTGGTCAGCAAGACGGCGGGTTGGATGTGTACCCCTATTGCGATCGACGAATCGCTAGACACCATTTTTGATAGGTTTTTACGGCACACGCACCAATCTGCCCGCCGCCTATTTGCAAACAATGCTTCGACCGCTCTCCCCGCCGCATGCTAGACACATGCGTCACGCTTCCATCCAGTGTTCACCTACGATCCGACAGCCCCCCTCCCCCCCAACAGATACGTCTACACCACTACAAATGACGCTGGTCAAGAGCGCTCCAAAGTTTGCGTAACGCCTGCTTACCGATCAAAGTTTCAGGGTAAATCGTTCGTTTTGCTCACATTTGTATCACGTTTGTCGGGAAATACGCGAATGCGAAATGATATCTTCATTACACGTTACTGCATAACAATCATATCAAGTGCCGCCGTAACAGAGCTTTATTATGCTCGCTTGCTGGTGCGGCACATGCTTTTTATATGCCATTTAAGTGTAACTCGATCTATACATGTAATATGCACATAATAAAAGCTCTGTAAGCGATTGATGTTCGCTGCCAAGCCCGTATCAAGTGCCGAGGTGAAAAATACGAAAATTGGCTTATCTGAGACTACTAAATTAATCGTATCGGGATCACTTCTCGTGTTCAAAGTTTTGAATATTGAACCTCACTAATTGAAATAAAGAACTTTTAACGTTCAACGAGCGCAAATAACACAGTCGAGCAAAAAAACATTTGAAATCAAGTTAAAAACAAGCATGCAATCAGATTTTATTGAATAGTTGCTGAATATGCTCATCGTTTATTTGGACGGCCTTATGCAAATGATAATAAGATATTCGACTGCGGGCAAACTTGGCGCAGGAGGTTCAAAAAGTGAGAAAATCACTAACAGAGATGAGCTGCACTGACGAACAGGAGAACTCGATCAACGATTTATTCATTAGGGGATAAGTCAGTGGAAACCCTGTTTAAGGTAATCCAACTGGATGGTGATCACCTTCAGCATTTGATCAATGAGATTTGTTTGTTTGCTTGATTCAAATTTGGTGTCAGTTTTTATTGTTTGCGTTCATTGGACGTGAAAAAATTTTAATTTTCATACGTAAATATAAACATTCTCAGCTTTTAGCACTCAGAGAGGTCGCGAACACGAAAATCGTGTGGTCTCTGAGAAGACTGATATTAATGTAGATTGTAGTGCTGAAGTTGTGCTTTTAGAAAAGTGCTCACTTGTCACTATTGGATACTTCTGTTGGACGCCATTATGTCTTATTCGACAAATACTGTCACTTGACAGTACACCGTAAAATTGATAAATTCAAATCTTTTTCAGTTCCCATGGGATTTTTTAATTTTTTCTGTAAAATGTATTCGTTAGTGCACTTTATGGAAAGAATGCATGATCTTTGTATAAAACTCCTTGAGAAAGCAGCTAGATCTGAAGGAGGCCCCCAAATGCAAGGTGATTTGGAGGATACTCTCAAATGCTGCTCTGGTACCACAGCGAATTTTCTGGTCGAAACATCGACCACTTCAAATTTCTCTCAGCAGGCATCTTCAATACAAGTTTCGCCTTTTAGCTTTACCTCTACGAGTCTAGAGAGTCAGGATGTTTTTTGAACATCCTGTATTTCAAGCGATCATCTAAAAATCCTTTATTCTCTACCAGATAAGAAATGCTGTATTTATTCTAAACACCACAGAAACATGAACTTTGTTTATGAGCACTGATTTTTCGATGTTGAAGTCAGCGAAATCTGCTTTCGGAATTTGTAATCGCTCTTCCTGGCATTCAACTGTTCATTCGCTCGATTTCGCCAATAATACTCAAATTTAGGCGTCTTGATTGATCTTGAATACCAATTGCGTATATCAACAATCCAAGCTGAAAGTTGTGATCAATTTAGCCAAGGCAAACATCGCCTAGTTAAGGCAGTAGGAAAAATGCCTTAAAATATACATTTCCGAGAACATGTTCAAGCAGACTTCTCGGTGACCTTTGGACCTATCGCGTGCATCAGTTGATTTAAGACGCAAACTTATACTAGATAAATCATCAATTAGCATATTTAGAATCTTTTTTACGAGTTCAAAACAAAATTTTATTTATGTAATGAATAAAATGCGCGAATAACAGTAAACATACAACGTGCTGGATCCTTTTAAGGCACAAATAGTGTTACCTTGCAATTCATAGCTCACAAGGGTCACTATTTTTAAAGTAGCGTACGTCGTTAAATGAAGATTGTCATTTCATTGGAAAAAGTAGCCCATATAGCATCAGAACAATCTTACCTTGTCTCTTTCCATCCGCAAAGCTCCGTTAATTGCTCTATTGCTTCAACGATGTCACCTGAAAAAAAGAACGTCGCACAACCAACAGTCTCTTATAACTTTGCTTCAAGTCAGTATCCTTCAGCCAGTCAGGAAGATATAGGGAAGCGTTATTCTTCAGGCACCGGATTCTTCCATTGAAAAACTTGCACATCAATGGAGGGGAATCAGTTATGTAACTGCACTCTGTAAACTGAAGACAGTAATGAGATGGGCCCGCAACTCGACGACCCGAAGCGGGCTCTCGAATTTGGGCTCGGATAGACAAAAAATATCGGGTCATATATATTGGATTGGCCTCATCGTTGTTCTAGCCAGTTTTATTCGCATTTCATATATGCCTCCCTCCGGCGCCGATCAGCGCGCATCTCTGCGTTCTTGTGGACCTTTCTGGTGGATACGTTTCACCCGCTATAAGCACTAATCTTACTGTCATTGTTTAAAAATTCTTTTGCAAAAACAAATTGACTGAACTATCAATGCTTCTTCAAATCTCAGCTCTTCTTAACTTGCTGGCACCAATTAACTGTTCAAATAGCAGACTGTAACATACCTTCATGGACCAAATCGTTCGGTCGAGGCGAATATTTAAAGGTGCCGGCAATTTTCTTGTTGATTAAAATTCGTGGTATACGCGCTGACACCGCATCAGCCAGTGAAGAAAACGGATAAACCTGGAAAAGACCATTAGAACAGGACGGTGTGGCATTGTCGCTTACGCTAACCTCTAACGAAGTACCCATAACAATGAGCAGATCAGCCATCGGCAAATCTTGAAGATGCATCATGAAACGTTTAGGAAGCATCTCGCCGAAGAACACAATCTTTGGCTTGATAATGTTCTAAACCAATCAGTCAGATATGAATAAGTAATATACAACTTGTAATATAAACAAAAGAACGCAGTACCCAACATCGAAGCGCCTGGTCACATATTATTTCGGCATAATTTTTATAGCTTCATTCGCTCACCCGCATCAAACATGGAAGTCGTCTCGCAATAACGAAACCGATACGACGCCCTTTTCCTGCCGACACCCTTTAAAATGTCCAAATTGTGAAAACCGTTCTTTCCATTGATCCTGTCTTAACTTTAATCTAATCAAATGTCAACTTGTTACTGACCTGACATTTTGTGCACTTTGGAATTCGGTCGGAAAAAATATCAGCCTTAATATCGTCAGCAGTGTACTTTTTATCGCATGCTATGCAAGCTGCAGTACTAAAGCTTCCGTGAGCTTCGATTAATTTGTCTTCTTTGATTCCAGCAACTGAAAAGTACGCATTAGACACTACTATTGAAAAAATTGCAATAATATTTCAAAGCTTTAGAAGATTTGAGCAGTACTATCTGAATCAACGGAATCATGATGGCATATGATCAACTTCATTTATACTCAGTAATCAGCGTCTCATAGTTATCAGCCATACTTGATTTCTTACCTGATACACAAAATGCTACCAGCTCTCACATCTCAGCAACAACTGAGCTTAAGTGAATTTAATCCCTTCGCAAAATCTGGCGGCGCCCCCTTCACCCCTCACGATCATACCATTTAGACGACAAAAGAAACATCCACTTACGTCTTTCTAATCCATCGATATTCTGTGTGTACATTCGAAGTAACATATTCTTATCTTGCAATAGCTTGATAAAGGAATGAGCTGAGTTTGGAGCATAATTTCCAGGATAGAGCTTCTTCGCTACTTGAAAAAATGGCACAGGATTGCGGACAAAATATTCTATGTCGAAAACTGCTTCTGCGTACGGCAAACTGTATTGCTCCAAGTTGTCATATAATCCAGAATTGGGACTTCTGAAACATTGCTAACTTACATATTTGACAAGAGAATGAACGGACAAAGAAATAAGAAACATTGTCTTAATTAAGGTTTACTTTCTCCAAAGAAATTCGCCCATACAATCATAATTTTTTCCTGGTTTTCCCACAAAAATTCTCCTCTCCCAAATATTCACCGAGCGATCGCGGCTGAAATGGGCATTAACTAATTGTGGACACCATTATTATACTGTGCAGATTTGAGCAAGTTTGCTGGCGGGTCTCAAATCTCCAGATCCCACGACTCATAATTTGTTTTCAACCATGGCTAAGTACATCTCATATCCTTAATTTTTGCCATTCATGTTACTAAAAGAGTCAAAGCAGATATTTTGCTTACTATTAGTTTCCCTCAACAAGTGTTCATCTATGGAATTAGGGTGTCCTGAACAAGCCAATCTCCTTATGAATATATCTATCACAGCATGCACAGCTGAGAAAAACGAAAACCACGTCTTTGGAATTGTGGTTCGGTAACATGAATCTGATTTTACTGCAATCATTTTATTTGAAGAAACGAAGACAGTAAATTTGAACCTGAAATCAGGAAGTCCAGACGGAGTACTGATGCCTGCGCCAGCCAAGACCACAATTTTCTTTGCTAAGCCTTGTTTGATTATGTCGGCCACTTTGATTAAAGCCCTCGTCATGACGCGAATATAACTGTATCAAGACTAGAAATCATTAGTTTCATAACGTTTCGATTCCATGTATTCAGATAATCAACCAGAAAATGCGATATGATTACAGCGTTTAGGGGCTGAGCTGCAAACTACGTAACGCATTTGGAGGGAGTTCCGACGTTCCGTTGAGAAAGATTAGCGCTTAGGGGTGTTACCCTATATGCAACACTCAATATGGTAGGCTAACGGTGCAAGAGCCGATGGCACAGACGGTCAAAAGTCAAACGAGCTCTGACAGCCGACTTAAGACGTCGTAGTTGTTTATAGTATTCAATTCATACATACGTAAGGATCATTCATATTTATGGCGTGTCACTGCGTAACGCTGTAGCTTACAGAAATCGATTGATTAATGTTCATTACGAGGGAGAAGAATGTCCAAGAATGATCCAATATCACATTACGTAATAATGAATGCCTCAAACGTTTAACTCGCATTGATATTACTGCCTCTTTCGTTTGGCAGGTTGTCAAGGGTGGAAGAGGGAGCGGCGACGTCATAAAAGGAATGAATAGCGTACGTACTTGGTGTACAGTCCCATTGATTCAGGATCAGAGGCAGACAAAGAGTCTCATGATTTTACTACTGTAGAAATCGGTTGCAGCAGACAATCCTGGCAACAAAAGATACATGGTAGAACGCGAACAATTCTTAAGCGGAACTGAAACAATCAACAAATAGGACATTTTGATGGTGCTTCCTAAATTTTTAGGATTGAAATCAAGTTCCTAAGTGAGATAAAATTTGAGGATCCCCCCACCGGAATCGTCATATGCTCGAGTATTCATTTACACAGTCTTCCCTTTAGGTCCTGAAATCAACTTCCTAAGTAAGGCAATGCTTGACAATGATCAGAAGATGTCCACTTAAGCAGTGTTCGCTGCGCATATACATAATCATTTCTTTTTGCCGCTGGCACGTTCGTCTTGCATTTTCTTTAATTTATCGTCCAACTTTCGTTGAACATAGTCTCTGTTCGGACCGGTCAGTTTCTTTTGCTGCGGCGGCGCACCACTAGACATTTGATGACGGAACTGCTTCTTAGCTTCTGCCTGGGCCAAAGTGCCACAGCCGTGGATTTCCGCCTGCAATTTTCGATGGTTTCGCCATACAATTCTAGGCTATATGTTAACATAATCGGGCTAAAGGGCGACTGGTACGAGAGAGGTCCTAAAGCGATTCTCGCCTGATTACAATGCTTGCATTCAAATAGTACCGTACCGCATTGTTATGGTCACAAACTCTTACGTAACGCAGTTAAAATGACGCGCCTCCGATTACGGTAGCCTTCGCGTACCGGTCGCCCTTTAGCCCGATTAGAGCCATCGAGATGCGGAGATGAAGTAATCGAAATATAGTACGACAGTCTCTAATAGTAAGACAGTCTCCAATAGTACGACAGGGTAGAGAGGGATCGAAAAATAGTACGACATGTCGTACTATTAGAATAATTACGGTACCTGCGCATGAGTCANATCGACATGCGGAGATGAAGTAATCGAAATATAGTACGACAGTCTCTAATAGTAAGACAGTCTCCAATAGTACGACAGGGTAGAGAGGGATCGAAAAATAGTACGACATGTCGTACTATTAGAATAATTACGGTACCTGCGCATGAGTCAGACAGAATCGTCTCCGACAATAGTTGCAAAGCACGCCGAGCATCCCGACCGAACGAGAGCAGTGGCCGAAAGAGCAGCGCGATTCTTTATCCACAATTTCGGCTATTAATTCGTTTACATCATAATGTTCCTCTGCGTCAGCCACATTCCGACTCTTTTTCGTCGTCGTCGTCGTTTTTTTGGCACTTTTTGATGGCGCCGTCTCCGTCTTGTCTCGCTCATCCTACAACGTAAAGCGTTACGTTGTACTAAACGTACGACAGAAATTCGTTAATGACTTGTATACATAGATAACTGCAGCGAAAGAGTATCCAGTGATAAGTTATAGACTAGTAAAGAGCAGTAGCTGCCTGGATGGACCCTGGGATGTCTAAACTGGTGTAAGAACTGAAAAACTTTTGCAAAACTGGCCGACCTTTAGATTTGTTGATCAACATCGAAAATTGTTTATATGAGCTGGCTGAAATTTGGTGAGTCCTCATATAAAGCTTAGCGCTTGAATCAAGTTACGTTTACCTGGAGAAATCATTCAAAAGTTGAGCTATTGTGCACATACGACATTAAATGCTTAATTTCGGCAGAATACGCAAGGAACATTGGGCGGGTTTCACATCGCATACTTTAGCTAAAGTCGTACTTAACGCAATGATAAAGGATAGGCCTTAAGTACGACTTTAGCTAAAGTACGCGATGTGAAACCGGCCCATTATTATACATCCGTTTAAAAAGACTGAAATTTAGAACACTTAAAATCACCTTTACTGGTCGAAGAGGAGGATTATGAACAACAACTGGAACATCGTTCGCTGGCCGCTTCTTGTCCAACACAATTTGTCTCTGATCGCCCTCGCCAACGCTACTGTGCGCCAGTCCTCTGCTATCGGCAATTTCGTGCAGAAACCTGCGCTGACCGGCGCTCAGGTTGGAAGGAAAAGTCAGAGTTGACTCTGTCGACGCCGTCTCGAACCAATCAACTTGCGCCATCAATTCCACTTTCCAGTCGGATGGATGCTCTCCTTCCAAACTAGCCGCGCTCAGGCCTTCCTTCGTTTTCTTCACCGTAGCGTCCGAAGAACCCGATGCGGCTTCCTTTCGTGACGGATGAGAACCGTACTTTGGTTGCTTAGAAGAAGCAGTCGTAGGCTGCTGCTGCTTCTGTACTTGAGGTTTTTTGGTATCCGGGGCAGGCAATTGCAGATCATCAGTATCAATCTCCAAGTTGACCGCGTCCAGTTCATCTGGATAATACAGTAAAGGTGACGAGATAATAACCAAGAAGGTAAAAAATAGGGAATATAGAGAATAAAAAAATAATGAAACGTAGGCAATTGGTAAATCCGGTAGATAGTAAGACTGGGAAAGGGCCAACTGCAATATTTTGAAAAATATTTTATCCTAACGCAAGTTACCACTTCTACCTATATGATATAGAGTTAAGTGAAAATATTAGCGTACGTGAGTGATTTATCATATAGCCTTAGTCATGCATCGCCCAATTCATAAATAATTCGCATAGCCTAAAAGAGTGTTCAACAAACCTTGGTCATACTCGAGCGCAGACCGTACCACTCCTTTCTCGGTAATGTAATCGACAAGACTTTTGATGACTGGCTCATTGGAGACTGTCTCCGTGTCGCAAATGACGCACAAATGCCTTCGTGCTCTCGTCACAGCCACGTTGATTCTTCGCTTATCGCTGAGAAATCCTACTACGCCTGCAAAAGCAATTTATATCAGCTTTTTGGAGCGACGTTGCAGCTGCGAATACACCAATGACAACATTAGCATGTTAACAAAGACTAATCTTTTTTCCCACTGTTTAACAGAGTAGCGCAATTATTAGAAACACCATAGAAATAAGCGATACTGTACTAGAGTCATGTTTTCTTCAGGTATCTCTCGTTTCCTAGTTGCTACTGAATTCGTTTCGTTACTGAAAAGAAAATATGAAAAATTTTCTCAATCGCAGTTTCTCCAATAGAAAAACTGAAATCTGCCTACTGAGCTTTGAGGAGACTAGTAACCAAATTTAATAAGCATCAAACCTTGATCATTGCTACGAACGAGCGACAGAACAAGAGCTTCTCGCTCTTGGCCTTGAAATCCATCCACCGATCTAATCGCCACTTTCGGAAAGTCGCGACCAATGCAACTGCGAAGAAATTGCACCTTAAGAGCATCTCCATTATCATCTCCTTGTCTAAGTTGAGCAATAATTCAAATAGTGAGCCTCAACTTAAGTCACCAAATAATTTAGCTTTGCTTCCTCATGGCGGAATTACTAATGCTTTTCCATTAAAATTACATCATTGGTTATACATTTGTTTAAATGCTAATTGAGACTGTTGCTCCCACCTAAAAGCAAACACATTTTGAGGAAACAGAAACAAGTTTAGAAGCTTCTATATTTTAAAAATTTGGGGCAATCAAAATATGCTATCCCAAAAATAACTAGAACCAATCATATTACTAGCGAAGAGTCAATCAATAATTACCTGCAGATTATAGGGAGAGATGACGGCGATGACATTCTCAGCGATACCAGCATCGATAAGGCGTTTGACGTGAATATAAGCTATTTTTGCCTCACCTAAACAATGGACCATTTTGCATATTTCAACGAAGTTGGCATGAGGGTGTGGGAGCACCAATTCCTCGTCTAACAAAAAATTACTGTAAAAGTGCTTCCTGAAGAATGTGATAGTTTACACTTTTAGAATGAGGGAAGTTTTTTGGATGAGCAACATAGAAAGAACCATTTTTTTACTCACCTAAATTGCCCTTTGACTCGTCACTTTCAGTTGACAATTCAGGCATGTCGCATCCATTTGTGTCGATAATGCATACTTTTTCTTCACAGATATCATCGGCAAACTCCGATTTGCTCAGATCTCTGAAATGATCAAATTATAAATTACTTTCAGAACACAAGTATCATTAGTGATTTTCCTGAAATGCACATAACAAAATTATAGTGTTCTGCAATAGCCTACATAACTGCATATTGAAACATTTCATTGATCACTTGGAGTTAGCATAGCAAAGCGTGCTGTAAATCATTAAAAAATATTAATCACGCACCTCGAGACCAATAAACAAAATTAGGCACAACTCTCTATAATAAATACATGCCGATCTCTTTAACAAATTATTCCAGTATTCAAATAATTCCATTACTCACTTGAGCGAATGCTGAGCAACAGAAACGTCTGAAATTAGACGACCTTCGTAAAATCCATCGGAAGCCCATTTCATAATGGCGTCGTTCATGCGATACTGTATGGACAACAGCCGAAAAAATGGATCGGCCAAGTCCGCAAAATCGCTACTCAAACGATCCATCAGAGAAATCGACAAACCTTCTAGCGCGGCTCTGCAAAATATTGAATATGTGATTTGCTCTCAATACGCAAGAGCATTTTGACGCCAGCATACCTCTGTTCAAAGCGACTCTGTGTCAAAGCATACATCATTATATAGCATAAATTGATTGAGAATGTGGTGGAGGGGATAACTTTAACGATGAATATAGGCAGAGCTATTATATACACTATAAATACAATCCTATTTTAACTATTTTGTACTTCATTGAGAAATCTTGTAAATAGGAATGTTCATAAATGATAGGGTTCGAAATGAAAAACTTTGAACAAAAGAAAGATTATGACACAGAAAAAAGGACATTTTCCAAAGACCCAAATTTTTGGCCTTTTTTTTATTATCAAAAAACGACAAATAATGACCCTTTTTTAGAAATTTTGGCCTTTTTTCAGAAAAAGGACAAATCTTTTTAAAAAGGACGATTCCGAACCCTGATAAATGAACTTATTTATAATGGACTATTACTATAAAACGGAAAAAACTAGAACCGCGCCCTATAAATACTTAAAACGCGCCCTATGTTTTCGTGGTCTTCAAACGCGCCCTATGTTGGGTATTTTCAGTATGTTATGGTGCAACATAGGGCGCGTTTGAAGACCACGAAAACATAGGGCGCGTTTTAAGTATTTATAGGGCGCATTTTAATTGTTGTCCCTATAAACCGCAATATCAAAAAAGTATTACTCTTCAGAAATAATGGTTGGAGGCAGTTGGCAGTGATCACCGGCCAGAACGCACCGCCTCCCTTGAAGCAGTCCAATCCAGCAGGCCAGTTCAGTTGACTAAAACAACACTTAATTGAATAATCGGGCTGGGCCAATTGGTGTAGTGGTCTACACCTTTGCTCATCAGTCTCAAGGACGCGGGTTCAATTCCCGCTGAGGGCGGCCCCTCACCCAACCAAGGTGCTCATCCCTCCGTGGGTCGGGGAATTGGTAGCAGCTATGCTGCGAATATTCCGGCGACAGGCCGGCCGATTCTCTACCAGTCGCATCAACCATGGCCCAGTGTCGAATCGCGACAACGGGCCAGAGGAGCGGACCCCGCCACCCTGCGGGACAACCGCTTAGCGGACACTGCGAATAGCGGTACAAACGCTGAAGAAGAAAAAAAATTGAATAATCGGGCTAAAGGGCGACCGGTACGAGAGTGGTCCTAAAGCGATTCTCGCCTGATTACACTATTTGCATTCAAATAGCACCGTACGGCATTGTTATGGCCACAAAATCTTACGCAATGCAATTCAAATCACGCGCCTCCGATTACAGTAGCCTTCGCGTACCGGTCGCCCTTTAGCCTGATTACTGACTTGAACTAAACTGTTCAGTCAACACTTCTTAATGGGACAATAAGATGCTGAAAATTTTCATCGTCCCATGTGCGAGGCTTCCTTTAAAGAGTTTTATCTTCGTCTCTTTTCAAGTTGTCCTTTTTATGAGTTCTGTCAATAGGGAAGTTTCAGCTTCACTTAAAACTTAGCAAACCTGAGCGCATTCGTCGATGACAACCAAATCGAACTTGAGTCCCGTTAGCAGACTGTTCGAGGCCGTAATCAACGTTGAGCAAACAACATTGGTCGATTTAAGCACATCCTAAAGTGTATCCAATAGCGCAAATGAAAAATATCACAAGATTTTTTCCGATATTATGCGTACACAACGTTGAAGCTGTAAGGTAAAACGATTTTTCGTTATTTGCCCTATTTCCATTGAATGATATAGAATGGTGTACACTATCGGGTTTTCTGACAAATCGACCCAAAATGGACTCGTCCTTTTGAACAGGTGCGCATTCAACAACTTGCGCATCGGCAAATCGTTCTTTCACTAAATGGCATACAACTGTTATAATGTTTTCCATTCAAATTCAATTCTTGAGAGAGCCAAACTGTTACTCATTGACTGAAAAAAGTGACTTACTTGCGTCGCTTTCTTTTCACGTTTTCTGAGTTCAGCGCGCAGCTGATGCATGCGACGCTCTGCGAAAGGCCCAGTTGACGCTTCCAATACTCTCTGAAAATGCGATACATTCAATCCTAAACCCTAAGCCTAAGCCTAAGCCTAAGGCCCAGTTGACGCTTCCAATCCTCTCTGAAAATGCGATAAACTTCAATTTCACAGCTAAAAATGACAGTAATGAGATCCGGATAATTGCATAACTTGCACACTAGTGCATTATTTCTCTCGTTCCATTTCTCAGTTTAGCTAATTATTTCGTATCCCAAACATCAACGTCCGACTTTGGCAAAGAAATGACAGGTAAAACGCTACCAGTTCGCCACGAATGTCCTTAAGCACAGGGGCGTGGTCGGATGCGTCGAGAGCCGCATCAAAGCTGTACTTGACAAGTGAGGAGTGACTTCTAGCTGGGTGTCCCATGCGGATCAAATTGACGTGCGGTCCCAGTCTTTCAACGACGTTATCCACTGCGACGTTCGAAGGAGCGCACAGGAGCACCTGCATTTATTATCATAATTTTTCGATCATTAAAATGATTGCGAGCAACAGATTTGCCTACGCTTAGCCTTCTAAGGCGTCATCTTTCGTGGCGAGACGCTACTTTTTAGTCAAGATAAACTATCAATTCCTGATTTCTACGTTCAATAAATAATGCAATTATAAATTATGAATCATTCGAACAATTTGCCTGATTCAGTCATAACTTTTGTCCTTACTGACGAGAAAATTTCGAGCATAGCATCTTCATAAATTGACCCGTAAAATTATTGCGAAATGATCATCTTCTAATCTAGCATTGAGCAATCAGAGAGCATTATTTCGTTATTATCTTCTCTTAATGATCTTCATCTTCTTTGCAAAATATCGCTAAAACCTTTGTGTGCCAAAGAAACTCACCTTTTGACCATTCGCGACGCTTTGTCGGATTAGTTCCACAACGGTTCGTGTTTTGCCTAAATAAGCACTTTTAGTCATAAAACAGTATGCTAACTCGCTCAAAGAAATGGTTCGGGGACAGGGTACCCCCCCCCACGTGACCAAATCGCTCACAGAGCAGCCTCGTAGCAGTTTGGTCTTGACACGATCATTGCTTGATCAGCATAAAATGTTAAACAACAACGTGCTGCTACGTGACGCCCCGTCACACGATTTGGTCACGTGGGGGGTACCTTGTCCAAACTANCGATCATTCCTTATCAGCATAAAATGTTAAACAACAACGTGCTGCTACGTGACGCCCCGTCACACGATTTGGTCACGTGGGGGGTACCTTGTCCAAACTAATCGGGCTAAAGGGCGACCGGTACGAGTGAGGTCCTAAAGCGATTCTCGCCTGATTACAATGTTTACATTCAAATAGCACCGTACGGCATTGTTATGGCCACAAACTCTCACGTAACACAGTTCAAATCACGCGCCTTTCATTACGGTAGCCTTCACGTACTAATCGCCCTTTAGCCCGATTACCGTAAATCCTCTAATAATCGCCCACCCTCTAATAATCGCCCCCCTCTAATAATCGCCCCCCTCAGACCCCTTACGAAATAATAATCGCCCACCCTCCAATAATCGCCCTCCTCAGAGTGATTAAAACATTAAAGACTTGTGCAGTGCAGGTCAAAACTGAATTCCTATTCAAATTCTAGTACTGATAACGCATAATCTTTGCATTTATGAGCACTTTTATAAAATAAAATGACGATTGAAAGAAACAAATGTTCTCTCTCCAACGACTGCCTCATTCAAACATCGATTGAAATAATAATCGCCCACCCTCCAATAATCGCCCACCCTCTAATAATCGCCCCCCTCAGACCCCTTATGAAATAATAATCGCCCAGGGCGATTATTAGAGGATTTACGGTATGTCCAAACACGCTAAGAAGTGCCTACCAGTTCCTGGCGGTCCATGAACTACGGTAATTGGCCGAAACGGATTCATACTCGCGGCAACGGCTGCCTTTTGCGGATCGTTAAGCCGTTCATCATACCACAGTGTTGGCATCTCGTCTGAAAGAGCCCAACTTATGCAGTTAATTGCACAATATCGTAGTCAAACTTAGTAAATGGACTATTACATATTAGAATGCGGACTATAGGAGAAATTTTTCAATCAGTAACGAGCGTCGAGACCGAATACCGTAGAACACCAAATTTAGCCTATCTTTAGCACGCAGCACGTCAAGGAAAGTCTCAGGAAAGACTGTTTTGCCGTTACTCACTGAAAAATTTCCCCAATAGTTGTTTAAGACTGTTCTCCCGAAATGATTATTTTTTATAAGACAATTCTCTTATTAGGGAGGATGGGACAGAGGAAAAAATGGCCTCCATTTGACCTCCAACCCATCAACAGAACCCATAATTTATCACTGAATTGCCACTGCTTCATTAACAATCTTAAAAGAAGCCATTGAACGATTTTTCGAGGAGTAACTGGTCCGATTTTTTTTTACATTGCCATATTTCACATGTACAAAATGTTGATAGATCATAGTGTAAATACTACGAGACGATCTTACTATGATCGGGTCTATTAGGAAGCTTTAATGGCAAAGAGTGCTAACCTTTGTTGGGAGTCGGCAGCATTCGCCCGTGAAAAGCGAAATCAACCAGCTCGCAGCCAGGAAATTTATCTCGGTGTTGCAAATCATTCAAACATCTGCAATCAATATGGCTCTTCACAGAAAGAACAAAAAAGTTCAGCTGTGTATCTCTATATATAATTACTCTTGTCCGTCTGTGTGTGTGTCACAGTTTGCCCCGCCCTAATACGTTCTGATTGGTCCTAATCCGATCCGAGCGCCCCCTCGTGGCGAGCGTCGGAAACTGCCCTTGCTTAGTACGGGTCGAGGCCCCATCGTGGCAAACGTCGAGATCTGTGCGTCCTTAGTACGGGTCGGGGCCCCCTTTGAGGCAAGATTTGGAATCTGCCTGATCCTAATCCGATCCGGGCGCCCTCTTCCCGTAAACGTCAGAAACTATCGAATTTCGTACCGTTCAACAGTTAAGGGTGGTAAGC
>NIUQ01001197.1:0-33587 GCA_002796945.1 Plectus sambesii | reverse complement strand
GAAAACGGCCGGCAAAAAAAATGACTACTGAAAACGGCCGGCAAAAAATTTAGTGCGCGCCGTCGATGAACGACTCATTACTTAAAACGGCCGGCAAAAAATTATTTTTTTAAAGCGGCCGGTAAAAGAAACGTTAAACTGGATTCTAAATATGCTTTCTATTTTGCTCTGCTTGCAACGTGAAATGAAAATCTTTAATCAGTACTGGTGAGGCGGGAAAAAACTTCAAACGCGCCCTAGAAGGACTCCAAAAGTGCCCTATGTTTGACCTTGACACGCTGATAATAAGCCTGACGCTGATATTTGAATTTTTGTTTTCTGACGTGAAATCAAAAAACGATTGCGTGGACCCGCTTGTTTTTTGTTTTCTCAACGAAAATCAAAAAACCAAGAATCAAAGGTCTGTTTTTTGTTTTTTCGAGACCTCTCCATATTTCGCGTCCCGCTGCAGGTTAATTAAGCTGTAAAAGTAGTGACCGCCCCTCGCTCGGTCTAAGGTGGTGGCACGTGAAATACGGAGAAGTAACGAAAAAACAAAAATCAGACCTTTGATTCTTGTTCTTTTGATTTTCGTCAGAAAACAAAAATATAAATATCAGCGTCAAGCTTATTATCAGCGTGTCAAGGTCAAACATAGGGCGCGTTTAAGTTCCTGTCCGTTAGTGACCGAGAGACATTTACGACCGACCGCCCAAAAAAACGAGTCTCTCGTCTTTGCCGGCCGTCTTCAGTAATTACAGATATCTTTTGCCGGCCGTTTTCAGTAGCAGGTTTTTTGCCGGCCGTTTTCAGTAGTTAGCTTTTTTTTGCCGGCCGTTTTCAGTAGCAGGTTTTTTGCCGGCCGATTTCATTAACTATGACGGCCGTTTTAGTATTTGTCCCGAAGTAGAGTGTAATGGATATGTTCAATCTTTCTGTTCACACGTGAATCAAGGAATGCTTCGGTAAAACTTTTTCGATAATCTTTAATAACATAAAGCAATACGGTGTCATTACATGAATACTCGCATTACAAAAGGATCCATCACTTAACAAAGTAGAAAATTGTAGAGGCACATGAGCCGAACAATAAATAGCTCGCTGGATCGGATAGACAACTTAGAGACTGACGGTTGCAGTACTGGGGAAATAGTCACTCGAAGAAATGTTGGCGTGCAACTGCGACACATGTACCTAAAATGCTCTAATCGTATTCCGCACAAATCCGTTCCCACTCTAAACTGGGCACTTTTTAAATATAATTGGACACTCGACTGAATTTGTTTTCAAGAGAGGCTAATTTAAAATGCAAATGTATACGGTATAACTGGCATTAGTACAGCTAGTTTCTCCCCTCCATACTTCATACATGGAGGGCGCGAAAAAAGTATAATACTATTATTTTTTGCAATAACCTGGAAAATATTGATCCACTTTTTAACCATATATCAACCATAGTCTGATAGTTCTCTAAAATTCTCTTCAAATATCAGCCAATTTCGAGTATACACCCCTCGATCGAATAAAGCACTGAAAACGCGAGGGATACGCAATAAGATAACCCTTAACATTCGGTAATTTATAAATAATCAACAAAAAATTCTTAGTCAAAAACTAACCTGTTCAACAACCGCTTCGCCAAAGTCAAAATCGCGGAAGTTCTCCAAAATCTTTCTTATATCAATAGTATTCGGCTGAGTGGACGACTTTGACTGAAAGAATGAACCGATGTTAACTGAAGCTAAACAACATGTCATAATATATTTCAACGCAAAACTAACGTTAAAGCCAGTGTCACTTATTTTTTCGATTACAAACGCCACTATCAGTGTAACATTATAAATCTGATGTCCTTATCAAAAATGAAAAAAATAATCAACGAAACGTGAAATCTGCGTACCCTGCTAAATTTGGTATTCATAAGAGTGACGTGCAGTTTGACAGTGTCCTTTCTACGCGGCATCAAGCCCGTCTGCGCTAGCGTATCGGCAATCGAATCGGCAACTTTCTGCAGCCTAAAAGACAAACTGTTACTATCAATGCTAAAAGCGGGCGAGAAGTGAAGCAATACAGCTTGGATGGACCGTTCGAGTCGACAATCTTGGCGTAGAGGACGTCGACGGCGCTCGGATCGTCGTTCATATATTCGATGCCCCGCAGACGCACGCGCAACTTCTCACCAGCCAGCATCGGGCTGAAAGAGTACGGTAATTCGCTATTTGCACATTGAAAGTATTCTTATTGCATACGTAAGGAAAGGTGCAGTTTTAAAATAATTTTAACCATTGTGAAACATGTCATTTAAAAAATTAAAAACATGCACAGAATAAAGGTTAGATTGTCATGAATTCTATTGAAATAAATGTTTCAACAATTTTCGACATACGAGCTTTGACCGTATTAACGAAGTATCATAATGATTATAAACGATAAGCATATTTCTTACCGAATGACCGTTTCGATGCAGTTGACAAGCGCGCTTTTGGTCAGTTCGCGGTCAATTTCATCGAGCAGAGCCATCATACCGATCGTAAAATGCAAGCGACTCGGGTACTGAAAGAGCGCTTCGTTCTTGCTCGCATCCTAAAAAAATTCGACATGTTTACACGGTGAAAAGCAGTAATTTAAGAAAAAAATAAAACCGCGCTCTATAAATACTTAAAACGCGCCCTATGTTTTCGTGGTCTTCAAACGCGACCTATGTTTGATGTTTTCGGTATATTAAGGTCAAATATAGGGCGCGTTTGAAGACTAAGAAAAAATAAGGCGCGTTTTAATTGTTGTCCGTAATTTACAGACCGGAATATCGTCGCAGTTTTGGACGGCTTGTTTGAATCGCACAAAGGCCTCCTTGATAGTTCGGCTGTTGAGCGGAATGGATAAAAAGTGCGTATAGTCCGCCCGTTCGCGCGCCGACGAGATGATGAGTCCAATTCGCGTTACACACTGTCGGACATTCTCCGGACCGCTTGACGAGGAAACGACTGCAAAAAAGTGTAAAGTGACTAATACCAGTAGGGCAATTTAACGGTCCGCGGACGGTACGCCTCACTTTCCGGATTGCGATATAACACGCCATACGCGCATACATACGATACTGCAAAAAATCAACGCATGCGCGTGTGGCGTCTAATAAGGCAATTCCGGAATGTGAGGCGTACCGTCCTCGTACGAATTTACCATTGCCATGCTAAACATAGAAAACTGACGACGTGCGCAGCTACTCGTTGCTTAAGCGCTCCTATGTTTTGCATTGGTAATGGTAAATATCGGTCTACTGGTGTTAGGCGCTTGTAAATAAGCGGTTAGTCTGCAGCGAGTTACGCAAAGTATTTGGGGGACATAGTAATCTACAAATTTTCTAGAAACATAGTAAAAATCTACTCACCTATAGGCCCAGTTTGTCCGTGACCAGGAATCACCACGCGACAGTTGCTATCCGCTTCAAGACCTTTCTTCGTGGTACCGCCCTTGCCAATGACGCGCGCGAAGAACATCGACGGGATCGAAACCCTGAATCAGTGAAATGAAATCAGGGACAGTATATATTGTCTAGGCACGACACATTTTCGTTTTCCTTCGAGCGTTACTTTCTTGCTGCTTTTGTCGCTACTATTTGTTTCATTTAGAGCTGATTTTTTTAAATCTTGTCGATTATTGGTAAAAACATAGAAAAGTGCTACAGTGACATGAATTTGCACCTATAAAACGTCGCACTCAAACATGAGCGACGTGCCAATACTACTCCATCAATATTATGTAAATCAAAGAGGGATCCTTTCAGATCGCGCGACCAATTTCTGAAGAGTTTTCTTATTGAGTAAAAACAATACTACAAGTCTTAACAATTATGCAAATGAAAATAAAATGAGTTGCTCACTCGGCTTTCCATATCTTTGGGTTGTTCGGATCTCGAACGACGGACACAATTTCATCATAGTCGGTCGTATTTTTCTCTGGCGCTTTGCCAATCTGCGATTCAAAGCCAGGGGGATGCTGAGTCGATGGCAATGGCGGTGAAGATCTACCACCTGTCGCCGTATCCGTCTCAATATCGGCCTTGTCAACGTTCGCAGAAGTGTACTCTGAAACAACAATTAGGTATTTTGTGAATGTGAAAAGAGAGATATTTAAATGGGACTGATTTTGAATGACTCGGAAATCAATGAAGGCTTTTTATTCCGTACACCTAGCAATACCCAAACCTATTACTAGTTTGAGAAGCTATACTAAATGCTAAGAAAGAGAGACCACTTCTCGGAAAAACACGATACAAAACTTACGGCAGTCAAGTAGGTCATCGTCATATTGGTCTACGGCGGCGGGCTCCTCGTCCATCTGCTGCTGATGATCGCGCCATCCGTTCTCATTGCGACTGGTACTCGGCCAGACGGTCGGTGGCCGTCGATAGCAACGGTCTTCCACCCAGTACATCTCCCACGACATTGGATCGCTTGTCATCATCCTTTTATTTTTTCTCTCTCACGTTGAACTATTTGACTGAAGTGAAATGAAAGGCAATGCCTCAGCGTATCAACTCAAATTTAATCCGACAAAAATCTAAAACTCCATCGAATATTCATCGAATAGCACGTCAGCGCCGGATCGGAGAGTCGACCAGTTCAAGCTTGAACTGCGAAATTACAGTACAGTTTACTTGTGTACATGTTTCTTCGTTGTAGGAGATCGAGCATGCAATATATTCGAGATTATGCTTTTATTGCCTTTCGAAATCAATTTGCGCCAATATGCAACTCAAGTTTTCTGTTGCATAATTTTTATTTACACTCCACACATTTTTAACAATTGATTGCTTTTTATAACAATTTTTACATGTTCGATCGCGCCCAACTTTGTACGAACACGTTGAACCATAGCAAACAGAGATGACGTCATTCGAACGTGTCGGGACGTTGTTACGCGGACAGTGGATGCGGCATAAAAGCCCAAGAGTTGGAGGGTACCATCGATAACTGTTGCCAGGACCGCGCGCCAACCGAGTGTTGAACCTGGAGTCTGTCACTGGACGACTCTGCCGACTGAGAAATTTGTTCTCTGCTATATCTTTGGCCTATTCAGGACCTCACTCGAGGTGTTTTGCCATTTCGACGGCACTGCTGAAAATGGCAAACGTTCGCTTCGGCGTCGACTACGCCAAGCGAGTCTCCAACTGCAAAAAGTGCAAGCAGCAACTGGGCAAAGGGGCAAGACAATTGATTTCTGCTGCATTTTGCGTCTTTAACTTACAAAAGCAATGTTACAGGAAATGAGGGTGGCAAAAATCACTCCAAATCCATTCGCGAGCGATGCGGACAGCGCTGATATGAGGCAGTACTATCATGCCCAGTGCGTATTCGAGACATTCAACAGAGTTCGCGCTGGGACGAAAACAATTGAAAGCGCCGCCGACGTTGAGGGTATAACATTATGACTTGTACGTAGGGTGTAGACGTCGGAGGTGATGGAGTGGGAGATCAACGGATCCTTTAACCAAGTTACTAACGATCGAACAGTATCAAAAGGAAACCACTCAGCGGTCTTACAGGAAACCAAGTGTTTGGTCACAAGTGAATTACTAACAGTCATTACGCTGTGACATATTGCTATCGCTCGACTGAATGGATTATTTCACACAGTGTGATTTACAGCGTGGAGCGACTTGACCGACGACGACAAGAAGAAGATGCTGGATTTGATCGCGGAACGCGAAAAGAAGGCGGGAGCGAAAAAGGGCGGGACGAAAGCAAAGACGGATGATGCGAAAAAGAAGCAATCGACAATGATAGACTTTGTTGGTGGGGCATCGAAGGCGAAGGCACCTGCTGACTCAAGTGACGCCAAGGATGAAAAGTCTGACAAATTGGACATTTCATCTTCATCTACCTCATCCACACCGTCCTCTCCCAGCAAGACGACAACCTCCGCCGGCTCATACGATTCGTGGAGCGAATTCTGCAAACTTTGCGACCTTATTGCCAGCGTCTCCAAGTATACCGACAAGTCCGCCGCCGTCAAAAAATTCTTGGCGCAACGTAATGCCTACTTTCTCGATTTCGTCATAATTCAATAAAAGTATTCTTTTTCAGCCGGATTTGACGGCGATGTTTACCTTCTGATGAAGCTGCTGCTGCCCGGCGCCGATCATCGCGTCTACAACCTCAAGGAGAAGCAATTGATCAAGCTGTTTGCAAATGTTAGTTTTGAAGGATTGACATCTATAAAATTGATTATCCAGAAACTTGCAAATTTATTGGAATTCATCTCACTTAAATCATTAGTGTGTAAATTCTCGCTTTTTTGCAGAAATCGTTATTATTGATCCGTCTAAATAAGCATCAATTTCCTAGGCGACTTCATCTTTTATCACATTCAAAATGAAGACTGATTGTGCGATCGGAAATGAGCCATATTTGACCGAAAAGGTACCGCGTGTTAAAGTTAATTAATGAGCACTCTACTAAATATAAAACATATAGAATAACTAATATATTCTTTCAGATATTCGCGTTGGACGCTGACGAGATGACAGATCATTTCAATCAATGTGGCGATGTGTCCGATACGATCAGTCACTTTGTGGGAAAGAGCGCATCGAAGCGCGCACAAGAGAGTACTCTGACCATACCAGAGGTTGACGAATGGCTCGATGAGCTGACCAATTTTACACGCGACAACGACCAGCAGAAGCATTTGGCAAAGATAGCGAAGAAGTAAGTGCAATTTTCTGAGTACTTAGTGTTCCACTCGCATTTTTCTACGCGAGGCGGCGAGTATAGAGTAAATCTGTATAAGTGCGGCTGTTTCTTGCCATCTTCTATATTTTGCATGCGAGACGAGTTAGGATAAACGCGGCTTTTGGTTCGATCACGAACTATTGCATATATCCGCGTTCTCCTCTGCTTCAATTTCGCTAATTTTCTTCTCTAAACCGAAATAAAAAACTCAATTCACTTTTCATAATTGTCTCTGCGCGCACGTTTGGGATTTCCGTGTTCGATATCTCTCATGTAGCCATTTCCCTCCACTTATAAGTGAACATTTCTTTTAACATCGAACCATTTCAGATCCACGCCGTCGGATCTGCTGTATGTGATTCGATTGATCAAGAAAGACCTGCGCATCAATGCAGGAGCGAAGCACATGTAAGTTATCACATTCATATCTAACAAATATTGTCTATATATTAACAAATTTCAGATTGGAAGGCTTGAATTCGTCAGCCTACCAAGCATTCCAGGCATCGCGTGATCTCAGGACGGTCGTGGATAAGGCTTTGGCGCAGAAAGGCACCACGGGCTCGCCGGGCAAACAGATGAGCATCAGTATAAAGCTGGGAGTGCCCGTTTTGCCTATGCTGGTACGTGCTTTCTTTTTGTGGATTGATAAATTGAATATAAACGCATAAGAGGGTGGAGAGTCATTTTACACCGCTTGATATAGTTATCTTGAATCTCATATTTTTTAGGCTGAGGCGTGCCGGAGCGTCGAGCAGGCGATGAAGCGCTGTCCTAACGGAATGTACTCGGAGATAAAGTACGACGGTGAGCGCGTACAACTGCACAAGCACGGCGACACGTTCACTTACTACTCGCGCTCCCTGAAACCGGTTCAGCGTCATAAGGTACTTTTTGATGTTATTTATATAGTCTTCCGACTTTGTTTGCTCTTTATGTCATTCTCACTTAATTTTGCTTTCCTAATTATTTTAGCTGTTTCATTAGTATAATCGTTATTCGTCACAGTGTTATGATCGTAGATTACGGTAATTGATTTTAGGTGGAGCTGTTCGCGGAATTCATCCCGAAGGCGTTTCCTGGCGGCGGCGATCTAATTTTGGATGCTGAGGTGTTGATGATCGACACAAACACCGGCAAGCCGCTGCCTTTCGGTACACTGGGCGTGCACAAGAAGCAAAAGTTTGACGATGCAGTCGTCTGTCTCTTCGTATTCGATTGCCTGTTGTTCAAGGGAGAGAGCTTGATGGATCGGTGCGCTAAACATTGTGGTTCTGTTAGAGTAATACCAATTATTTTCGCTCCTTTAGTCCTCTGAAAGAGCGCAAAGATATCTTGGAGAAGCACATGACCGAAATCCCTAACCACGTCATGCTGTCCAACTACGAGCTGATAGACCATGGCGTAAGCTATTGGTTAATATTATTAGATTGTAATTGTAAATTTACAGGACAAAGCCAAGCTGAAGAAGATGATATTCAAAGCGATAGACGAGGGACTGGAAGGACTCGTGCTGAAGGACACAAAGTCGATCTACGAACCTGGCAAGCGCCATTGGCTGAAGGTGAAAAAGGACTATCTGGAAGAGGGCAAGATGGCCGATACTGCTGACCTCCTTGTGCTCGGCGCTTACTACGGCACTGGCAATAAAGGTACGCTGAAGGTTGCACTTTTGATTCTTTTTTGATCAAATCACATTGCTTATTGATATTTATGCTCTTTATCTATTTTATATGCCTGTTTTTGCGTAATTAGAGCGATTTTAGGCAGGTAAGAATGCCTCGTATATTTTATATGTGTAATGGAAGCTTATAGTGCGCAATGAATTGTTTTTTCTGTGCATAACAATATAGTGAGGAATAGGTAGAATGTGGGATGACAGAAAACTATGTAAACGGAAGAAGGAACATAGTATTATGAAACCATTTCAGGCGGCACTATGTCCGTGTTTCTGATGGGTGTGCACGACCCGTCCTCGGGCAAGTTCTTGACAGTCACAAAGTGCGGCAATGGTCACGACGACGCGCAGTTGGAGCGAATCAACAAGCAACTCTCTTCAAAGGTAGTATCGGCTCATTTTGCTTTTCTCTCTACAAACACCTCCTTCAGATGACCAAAATCAGCAAGGATGCCGACAAATTGCCGTCCTGGTTCAAATGCTCTCGCTCGCTCGTTCCCGACTTTGTCATGAAAGACCCGAAGCAAGCGGTCGTGTGGGAAATTACAGGTCTGTTCTGGGCGCTATTTTAATTATTATAATCGAAAATCCGATCCTTGCCTAATCGATAAACCCTAATCTACACTGTGCTCTACCTCACGTCGAAATTTATAAATTCATTCCCAATTATTTCCAGTTTTGGTTCTCTAACCATCATGTTTAAACCTCAGTTTCAATGCTAACTTTCAGGAGCCGAGTTTTCTAAATCGGAGAATCACACGGCTGATGGAGTGTCGATTCGTTTTCCACGCTTCACTAGGATCCGCGATGATAAGGACTGGCAGAGTGCGACGAATCTCAATGAGCTTAAGGTGCGACATTTCTTTTAACTTTCGTGAGCTGTACTTCGAAACCCGAAAGGACTATTCGCCTGAGAATATATAATTTAAGGACTGTAGAACCAGGATGAGTTTAGGGACAGGATAAGCGCATGTTTTGACCAGCCCCAATTGATTGAACAATCAAACTATGCCATTTACACTCCAAATTGAATACTTTCCCAGTCAGATCAAACTTTTCTTTAAACAAATTCACGAAAGTATCCTTTTTGACTTAAAAAGCTTCAAATGTAAATAATAAAGGATTTATGCTTTAGAAATTGTACAACGCTTCGAAGGAAAAGACAGACTTTGACAGCAGCGCATCATCCGAGGACAGCTCTTCTGAATTCTTGTTTGGCGTTCGGAAACGGAAAGCGCCCCTTGTTCCTGACACTGATAGTGACGAGAAAGACGATGACGTAAAACCTCAATCGATCAAGAATGAAAGTGACGACCAGCCATCGCCACCCAAGAAGGCGAAGAATGAAAGCGACCAGCATTCATCGCCGCAGAAGAAGGCTAATAAGGAAAGCGATCTGCAGACATCGCCGCGCAAGAAGGCGAAGAAAGAATGCAGGTGAATGCTGCTGCGATTTTGTGTGTTAGTCGATTTTTGGTGATCAGTTGGTGATGCTATTGTAGTCTGCTTAGGTCAATTGCATAAAATATTTCGATTATGGAATCGCAAGTGCGATAATTTGTCTTTTTTCGGTCATTTCCAGTTATTTATGATTATCTGACCAATCACTGCATTATTAATTCTTCGGTTGAAACAGTTTATGAAATAGATCAAGGTAGAATACGGTAGCATTGTCAATTGAGTACTAAGAAAGCGAATGATTATATAAGGTGTAATCTACTGAGGATTGTTCATAAATTATATTTTAATTATTGCATTTATAATTCTGTGATTGCTCATTTTCGATTTTATAATCTATTACCGCGCTTGTATATCTTTAATTTCACAACAATGTGATAGAATAGACGTCAATATCACTTTCTCAACCTCTCATTTAGATATGGCGCGTCGTGCTACCAGAAGAACCCAGCTCACCGGGAGCAGTATTCTCATCCGAACGACAAAAATACCAAAGCTGCTTCGAGCAATGACGAAGATGAAGACAAAAGCTTCCTCGCGAATCAGTTGATTTTCCTGTCGGCGGACGTGCCGGACAGAAAGACACTCGCGCGCTACGTCGTCTACTACGGCGGCGATCTCGTCGACTTGCCCGACGCCGTCGATCCCGAACAAGACGATGACGTCACCTTTGTACTCAATGGCAATAATGACAAAGTGGTACGCACATTTGAATTTCCCGCCAATATAGAATATTCCGATAATATCGAATTTTCAGGCCGCTGATGTGCCCGAATCAAAGCGTACCAAAAAGGTGTCCGTTGATTGGCTGAAAGATTGCGTCAAAGAACGCAAACTGCTAACGGTGAAGAAATATCTTCTGTGAATAGTGCGCTCGTTTCAGAATCTTTTCGATAGTTTTCTTTCATATTCATATACATCGCTCGTTTACTTTAACTCTGACGCTTTCCTAATCGAATAGGATATAGCGTCAGATGAGTTTTAAGAAAAGTGTCTAGTTTGATTTGAAAAGTATCCGATTTAGAGTGTGAATAGTATATTTTTTAGCTGCATTTATCTGTTTTATACAATCGTGTGTATTTTATATGCTGTTTTTTGCATTGTGGTGACGCATCTGCTGCCCTCCGTGTTCTCCTCCTGTGTTCAGGGATTTCCTTTATTTTCTTGCAAAAATAAATTTATGTTCTGATACACAACATATAGCTCTTCACTATAAACATTATACGTAAGCTCTAAGATAATAAAGCTATTGAAAAAATCTAGTTCACAACTGAGCAAAGATCATATAAATATCAAATTCATCATATTATGACACAATTATTTCATCACATCGCAAGATCGCATTAATAGCTGCATATTGCACAGCGGCAAACCGGCTGAAGAAACTGTCATGGCAAGAAACGCAAAGTACAAATTGAAAACTCACATCAAAAACGCAAAAGAAACCGAACTAAGGAAGAACTCTGCAACAGAACCGTTACAACCCTATCACACATAGACAAATTATAGCATATACTCAAAACTTTCACTGAGTTTCCTAAAAGTTAAATATCGGTCTCGCGACGAAATGATCTGCGGGAAGGCAAGGTTTTGGTTCCACCACGAAAAGTTTAAACCTCGAAATTACATTCTTTTGATACTAATCCATTCTATTAAGCGGAATTTCGTAGCAACTAAACCTGCGATTACGGTATTCTTCACTGAATTCCCCTGACTCAGGATTAAAATTTTGAGTTTAGAACAAAGACATCACTTTGAAAGACTGGAACGCAGACTTGGCGGCACAGGAGTGACTACACGGCAGTTTCCATATTCTGAGCGCCAGAGCCGTTGAAAGTCTTCTGGTCGAAACGAATGGAACTTCCATTGGGAGTGACGATGGGATTGGGGGAAGTGCCGGGAGGCGGCAAGTAGTTGGAGGAGGGGGCGCCAGGGGGCGGCATGTAGTTGGGAGAAGCGCCAGGGGGTGCCGTGTAGCCAAAATGGAGAACGGCGGCCGAAGAAGGGGCGGGCATCTGCGGCGTCGACGCGTGCATCGGGCCCGCAAGCAGTCTGCTCGACAAGTCCGTCGGACGAACTCCTCCTGCTCCTCCCTCTGCACCTTCCACGGTCATAGTGGTCTCACTGAGAAATGATACATTCGTCGTTGCGGCTGAAGCTGTCGCCAGCTGAAATGGGACATTCTGTTTTATGGGTATTTTTGCATAGATTACAGAATGAATGTTAAGAGAATGTCTTTTATTTAATACAGTGGAACCCGCATCATTGCAGTTTCTTGGGAACCAGCCAAAAGCTGCAGTGATCCGGGTCCTGCATATATCCGGGGTGCAATGATGCGGTTTCGACTACATTGTCGCAATCAGCCTATTGACAAAGCCGATGTTTCGTTCATTTGCCTCTCGAGAAAAAGACGTTTTAAAGAAGAACTGTGCAATTTCGCAAAAATTTAACAAAATAAGACCATTGAATAAAGTGCTAAGAGCATAGCAAAAGTAGCAAAAAAAGATGTTACAAGCTGAATCGATAGAGAAAAACGAAAAAGACATGAAAGATAAATAATTAAAAAACGTACAACAATTCGCACAGGTGAAGTCTTGAGCATGTGTACCTCCTCAATGTCGAGGACATGAACATCCTGATGAGACTGCTGCCATTCACGGAAGGTGGACATGTGGTACTTAATGGAGACAACGAGCCAGACGCCATAGGTGAGGACGAGAAAGAAGGAGAGGAGCATGAGGCCGGTGACTTCGACGCAGAGCCAGCCAAACTGGCCGGCGTACAAGATGGCGCCGTGAGCGCACAGGTAGGCGCTGATGAGGGCTAGCGGCGTGAGCACGCACCAGCACGCAAAGTCCCCGATGAGATTCCGTCGCTCTATCGGACTCCCAGGGTCCTTCAGGTATGCCATCAGCGGCAGTGGTCGTCGCTCCACCACGTACAGGAACTTGCAGATCTCGCACCGGTCCGTGTTTGATGTCCCTAGCCAGCGCTCCAGACATGTACGGTGGTATAGTCCCATCGTTCCGCTGAATGGAGATGGTTACTTAATCGCTTTGTAAAGTTTTTCTGATATTGGTGGAGATTAGCGCCCTGTTATATGAGGAAATTTAGTAATGCTTGTGTATAAGTTTGGATGCGATTATCTGATAAGTTTATCATCAAATCGAGTCGACGACTGCGCAATGGATCGATGGTGTGGTCGTGCCCATACTTTTATATGAGTTGTACTATACATAAGTCTATTTTTAAGTACACTTATAGAATTGGGTCTCTTATAGAATTATCTACTTCTAAAAAAGACAGTGAGAGGCGTCTAGCATGCTTCGAAAGTTCCAGAAGCGTGGGCGACGCGTGTCATACAATTACCATGGATGAATTATTCATTTTTCCACCTTTATATTAAAAATCTAGAAGTTATTGAAGCATTTTCTACGCCTGACCGCCTTAACGCTCGTACCTTCGAACGACTACAGTTTACATGTACTTTTTCGTTAAAAATCGCTAGCCTTACGTGCCGCATCATGCAGTGACTGCGATCAACTGAGATCTACTTGACCAGTCAACTGCCATTGTATTCAACCACCGAGTAGTTACACACTCGTGCATATTTATGATCGGGATTTTGACTGTAGAATAAAGTGATCCCCTCGAATCCCAAAAACTCCGATCCCAAAAACTCCGATCCTAATTCAAAATGAGATCGAGGAATCGATAAAAGATTACACTATTACGTGAATAAAGGTTGTAATTTTAACAAAGAAATCTCAAACATACCGACAAAAGCATGGCGAGATCAGAGGTTCACCAGCGGCGTTCTTGGAGGTGAAGGGCGCGGAGAACTCGCCTCCATGACATATCCGGCATACAGCGGCGCCTTCGCTCGTCAAAATCGACCGACCAGTCCCCCCAGCTGTAGCCTGAGCGCCCAATGTCGACAACTAAAATATATTTGATAGGAAGAAAAGCGAAAGAGCGCTTTGATTAGTTTCAATGATCAACGCACGACGCATAAAACCGAACGATTACCTCCTTTGTGCATCGTACTGCTTTCGCACTGCTTATTAAGGTCCAGTCATGCTTAACGCAATCCAAAACGCACTTCTAAAGAACTATTTTACCTCAAGTATTAGTACCCAAAACAGCCCTTTACTTTAAAATCAAACCGCGAAAATGGCAACAAGAGCACATTTCATACTTCCATGGTCGTCGGCGAGCTAACGGCATCCTGACGTTGGCGAGGACTGACTCGGAGATTGTCGGGTGAGTCGGAAAAAACGGAGACGTTTTCGGAGCCGACACTCGACTGGCTCACGGTGCGTTTGCCCCCGTCGACGACGAGGACGTTGTTGTTCCGCCTATCTGCAGTGTCCGGGTTCATTGAAACACCGTCTGCCTCGCCCATTGTCCGCCTTTCTCAGATCTTTCAGTGGCACAGCTTGTACAACTGACAACAGCGTGACGCAATGGCAGGTCGAACTGTGCAAGATGACCCTCTCTAACTCGATCCAAATTATTGCGAATTGAATTGCGCGCCGAGGTTGCCTGCGTCTCATCCTTCTCGATACATTTATTACACGCAGTAGTGCAGCGCAATATTAAAAATAGCGCTTGTTATTCATATAAATCTTATATTAATATCGTAGACTAATTAAAGCAATCATAAATGATACATTTTAGCTAAATTATTGGCTGTTTATTGATTTCTGCGCAATTTAATCATAATAATCTGAATGGAAATCTTGAGACTATTCGCAAAAGTGTGCAAACTCTTGTTATTTGATACGAAGCAGAGCATCGCGGTCTCTGAGGGGCACGTACCATTGGCATGGCGGCCGACCACTATTCGTTGGCCATAACATCGCAACGTTTTGCTTTGTCATCAAAAAATTTATGTCATATCAATAAAGCGAAGCTTATCTTATTTTATGTAGGAAAATAGGGATTACGTGTCTTTGAATCGTCAGTGATAGGATAGGTAGATTGTGAAAAGTTTAAATAGGGAAACTAACGGAAAAACTATCCATAGGAATTGTAGTTCTTTCGTAACTTTGTAGTTCCAGTTACCTAATTCGATCTTACTGTCGTCATCACAAACGTTTTTTCAATTACAGATTTGATTTCTTGAACCAGCTGTGAAAATTGTTGTCTGGTGAATAAATAAGGGCCAGCAACCCTCGCAGTACGCCATGCAAATCACATTCAAGACCATCACGCAGCAGGCGTTCCAGATCGAAGCTGAGGACTCTGAAACTGTAAGCGCATTTATCTCTTCAATTTATCGAGATTTGGGGTTCGTTCGTTCGTTCGTTCTCAATGGCGACAGTCGATGTATTATTGGCAGTTTATGCTCATTGACGTTAACCGAGCTCTTGGCTTCATGCCAGCATCATGCTTTGGTACTAAATTTTTCTACTCGTTGATTTTGATTGTTTGGCATATTTTCTCAAACAGCTTCGTTTCAATTATATACCATTTTGATGAAAATAAGTACATTTTTCAAAATCATATGGACCTTTCTCAAGTCACATAAACATGAAAATGTCCTGTTTGATTTGAAAACCGTGTTTGTCCAATCAGAAAGTGTCCTTATATATATGATATATATTGGGTTTTATGTTTGCTTCCAAGTATATTATATTCAAGAACACAAAATCTCTCTATAGGTCAATGATCTGAAGCAGAAGATCGAAGCAGAAAAAGGCGTTTCGGATTACCCAGTCGATGGCCAAAAACTCATCTACAATGGCAAGGTTCTTGCCGACACACAGACCGTCGGAGAAATCAACATAGATCCCAAGAAATTTGTGGTGGTTATGGTCGCAAAGGTATATCGTAATTTCAGAATATTTCGCAGTATGTTTTGTTCTTTTGAAAAGTACGTTTTCTGGAAGGTTAAAGAGTCCTTCACTAGAACGCGTCACTCTTGCGTTCGATTCGTCATCGCTCGATCTGATTTCATCATCTCTGTATTCAATTTGAACGCAATGTTGACGAAATTGAATTTGAGTGAAGGATTATGATGAAAGATCTTGTATTATTCCTTTGACGCAATTTTGATGTTGAACTGGTTACACACTAATTTCGTAAACTAATATTAAGATGAATAGCTCTCCGATTGATTATGAAACTTAGCGCTGAGTAACATTAATTATTGCTTTAACGATTGTGTTTCCATTCCGTGACTCAGGTTGTCTTTGGAGTATTAGAATTCAGCCCCAATGGGCTAAAAGTCTTACTAGCCATAATTGGCGAGCACACGGTGTCTCTAGTGATCGCACGGTGGTGATCATGACCACAACTTGGCATCTTAAACTGTTCTAAATCGTTTTTAGAGAAATTAATCGTAAGCTTTCGCTCAGGCGACTTCTGTCTTAGACGGGGTCCGATTAAAGCACTTTACTTTCCACGGCGTCTCCAAGATATGCGTTTTAGAAAGTTCCATACTGCACTCTCTTTGAGTTAATTTATAGTCTAAGCGAACTCAGTCGATCTAGCCAAATCGGCCGTTGTTAATTATAAATATTCTTCTCTTTATGCAATCCATTAACCCTTAAAATGTCTGTGAACACATTTGTCAAGCCAGACTCTTTCACATTCCTCTATAAGGATAGTGGCATTTCAGAAAAAACCAGCGGCCGGCGCAGCACCAGCCGCCGAATCATCCGCACCTCCAGCCGCTGCTGCCGCCGCAGCTCCAAGCGCTCCGTCTGCAACTCCAGCCGCTTCAACAACGACCCCGAGCAATGGTAAGAGCACCGTCATGTCTGTCCTGTTTTTCATTGAATTATTGATTGATTTTTTGTAGCGGCGATCTCAGTTGGCGGTGGTCCCGAAATGGAACAGTCAATTACGGCCATCATGGCGATGGGCTACGAACGCGATCAGGTCGTCGCTGCTCTGCGCGCCGCCTTCAACAACCCCGACCGAGCTGTTGAGTATCTCCTTACGGTGAGAACCACTGTTTATCTCTCTCGTATTGGCTTAAGAGATCATTAATTTATACGTTTATCTTAAATCAATAGTGTTTATCTTTGAGAGCGTCTGCATGGTTTTAGTTTTGCTCAAGTTTTCAACAACTGCTGAAATGACAATTTATATGTTCTACTTAAAATCGGACACTTGGTCGAATTTCACGTTGATATTTTTAAGAAAAGCGTCCGGTTTGATGTGGATGTTATTAGAATTAAAGGAAAGACTAATGTTCTGTGGATGGTTTAATAACGCCTGATTAAGGGTGGAGTCATCGTGTCCGCGATCGACAAATTAAAGCAGAACAATTGTTTCAGGGCATCCCTAGCTTGGGTGGAGATTTGCCAGCGGAGCAGGTCGCCGTCGACGTCGGCGATGAGGGAGACAGCGATGTCGCCGAAGGTACCGTCTAGTCTTTCGTTTCTATTGTCTTAATTTCCTAGTCCGTAACAAGAAAAGGTAATGTTGGTCCCGCAGCGAAAAAGGCTAATAGTGTGAACGCCGCAGTGAACGTGCTCCATTTATTTTCCATACTAAGCGTGCAACGATGTTCCTTGCGGCTCTCTGTTACTGATTATGAAATTACGACTATAACTCTATTCTGCTCTGTGTTAATAGCAGATGTGGTGCTTGCAGGCGAGTTGGGCGGCGGCGGACTGGCCGGTCTGGACTTCCTGCGCGACCTACCGCAGTTCGAGCAGATCCGACAACTCGTGCGCAGCAATCCGGAGTTGCTTCCGGGCGTCATCCAGCAAATCGCCGCCACCAACCCCGACCTCATGAGCGCCATCCAGGAACACCAGGAAGAGTTTGTCGCCCTCCTGAACAGCGCGGATCCCGCTCCAGGAGCTGGCGGTCAGCCCGGTGGTCAGTTCGGCGGCGGCGGCGGTGGTGGAGCAGTGCCCCCCGGCGCTGTCCAGATTCAAGTCACAGCGCAGGAGCGAGAAGCCATCGAACGAGTAAGTTACTGTAACTTACGTTGCGAGACCACAACTGTGCGGAATAAGCTCTTAAACGTAATTGCTTATAAGATTATCGTTCGGAATTTGTCATATATTTGCGTAAGAAGAGAGAATTTTAATTGTGTAATGTACCTCCTTTAGTGTTATTCTGATTTGCCACTGATATGGCGGTTTAAAATGGTTTTAATCCCATTCACAACAGATTTTGTGATTTGAGTGTGGAGCGTTGTAGAATATTATGAATTTACTTTAATTGTAATGATACTAGAAGCAAATATTTCTGTGATTTGTTGATAAAAGCCTTGACCATAAATTAATTAAATGGGCGAATGCTAGCCAATATTTATTGTCTAAAAACGACGGCAATTGGTACTGTTTTCAGCTGAAGTCTATGGGCTTCCCAGAGGCGTTGGTTGTGGAAGCGTACTTTGCGTGCGACAAGAACGAAGCACTCGCCGTTAACTACATCCTCTCGCGAATGGACGAGTTTCAGGTAACATCTACTGTTTCCATTTGACTTCCGATACGTACTTCTGTAACATTTTCATTTAAAAAAAGACATTTTAAAATAAATCCAATATGATTATTGTCGTTTTCGATTCGAAAAGAGTTCATTTGTTTTGAAAAGCGTCCAAATGAAGTTGATATGGCACATTTTGTGCCTTCCTGGCGCTAGGTAATGAAGAACTGCGATCACCTCTAACCGAAAGGAATATAAGACTTATATTCAGCTATGACAAACTGGCTGCGAATTATTTCAGTCTGTGTTGTGATTAACTTACCGTTAAGCTGATTGTTATACATAGTTGAAAATAGGATACGATACATTCCTTTCGACTAGAGCTGACCGCAGTTCCCCTTTCAAAAGTCACCGGTTGCAACTTCAAAATTAACGTTAACACGCAGTTTCAATTTCAGGCCGAAATGGACAACGCAGAAGGACAACCAGGCGCACAGTGATTTTTTGGGCGTGCTAATTGCTCTCCAATTGGTGTGCAGTGGCGAAGCGGATTAGTTGTTTTGTTTGCACTTCGTTAATATGCGTTTGCGTTAAGTACGACGCGTTTTTCACGAAACAGATACCAACCGTCGCTTCTATGTCTACTCATTGTGCTCCCGTAGACCACATGGCGCGCTTCTCTCCGGCCGGTTATTGACATTTATAATCGCTGATAATATGTGATTAGTTTATTCGTACGGGAACGATACGCCCCACTTTCCGGATTGCGTTATTACACGCTACACGCGCATGCGTTGATTTTTTACTCTCCTGTGCATGTGCGTATGGCGTGTACTAACGCAATCCGGAAAGTGCGGCGTATCATTCACATACAAGTTTATCATTCATCGGTCTGCCGCGTACTCGAATGTTGCGCTCTTTTGACTTGGCAGTTAAATTTTCAAGAAAGGGACAGTTACACGCTGTCTGCGGTTCAGTAATTTTCACTCCTTTGTGTTTGTTCGCTGTTTTTTAATTAAACGTGCGTGGTGTGGTACGAACGGGCCCGTAATAAACGAGTACTTCACTGCTACTTCTGCTGCGTCTCCAACCGCTCGATATAGTTGGATGGAACGATGCCAATTGGAACGATACCAATTTCTTGTTCCTGTTTTCGAATCGATGTATGCAATCATATACTGTAAGCAATTAACACCTGGCCAGACTCGCGAATTGCAAACGATTTGCGAGCTGGCTTTATAGTCAAAATTTGTCGATCTGTTACAAGAAATCTTCGATTAATTAAGGATACTGCTTTGAAAGTCGATAGGGCTTATACCTATTGTGCGCACGTAAAGAACGACCTGATGAAAAATTGTGTTCAGACACCGAAAAGTAAGCTAATCTTTGCCAACTACAGTGTCTGGCGAGATTTTTTGTTGCTAATAAAAGTTTGACTGTAGAGTTGGCAAGAAATCCATTTTGATTTGCGTGATGCAAAATTTTGGATTATGCGGAGCTGCGAATTTCACAGGCAGTACTGATTTTAACGCACGAAATTGCGAATCTGAGTTATCCAGGTCGCAGCTCGAAAGCGTCACGCATATGCAAACTGCTTTTTGGCAATGTGCCCATTTGAAACCGTCTTGGTCGCGCGAAGATGTACAAATCTCCCGCTAATTGCAAAATCTCTTCAGGCATTTAGTAATGAGTTCTACCGCGAACCAAGAAAACTCAGAGGATTACGTGAAACGAGTGGGTATCGAGTACAGATTCGGGTGCTATGAGGTAATGAATGATTGTGCGGGAGTGATAGGACGTTGCGTACTTTTCCAGGAGAAACGCGCCGATTCTTGCCATCTCTTAGGAGAGTACAAAGAGGCTGTTGAGAAGAACATCCCTGAAGCGCTCAAATTGTTCAAACGGAACTGTGAAGTGGACAAGTACGCGCCCAGTTGCTTCAAGTATGGCAGATATCTCCTCTCAGGCAAACGTACGTTGAACTGCTTTCCTTTCTTTTTCACCAAAGTTAGTTATGATATCATTATTTCTAATTCTGAAATGTCGAATACTTGCGAATTTCAAATGAGAACTGATTCGAAGTTAGAGTCAAGATCTCACCTGACAACCAGAATTTGTTCAGGTCCGAATGTTATCCTTTAATATTAAATCTCTTGGAATAAATTTCTGAATTTGACTGCAGAGCTATAGTATAATTCGTTTATACCAGTTTCACAATAATTTGGCCGGTCCCACAGGCTCTGGTATAACAAATTCCCCTTATCACAATTAATCAACACTCTTTTCTTACTGCCCTGTTGCAGACTGCGAAAAAGACTGGGACAAGGCCGCGTCCTGCCTGGAAGTTGCCTGCGACGCAAAGATCCCTCCAGCGTGTCAGCGACTGGGCTTAGTGCTGTGGAACGGCACGCCGAAAAAGCCCCCGAACCCCGCGGCCGCCGCTCGTCGGATGGAGCAAGCGTGCGAACTGGATGACCCTGAATCATGTTGGCTACTCAGTACGTGGCATTTGGGTCCCGCCGCGGCCGTGAAGAACGTGAACGTCAAAGGGCAGAAAGGAGACAAGTCTACCGACTCGACCGCCCGTGCGCACCTCCCTCGCAACATGGATCTGGCATTGAAGTACGGTATCAAGGCTTGTGATATGGGATCGCCCCACAGCTGCGCGAATGTCAGCCGAATGTATCGCAATGGCGACGGCGTGCCTAAAGACGTTCAAAAGGCCGAAGAATTCAAGCAACGCGCCATCGACCTCGTCAAAATGATGAACGAAGCTAGCCCCTTTACCGCCTGAATCTTAGCCGTATTGCTATGTGGACGATACACCCATACGGCTGGATTTCGTTAGAACAAGCCACACGCGCATGTACAGCATAACGTAGTTAATCAACGCATGCGCGTGTGGCGTGTTCGGACGCATCAAAGGCGCTGTTGTGGTGGGCGAGCACGTTGTCTTTTTAGCAGAGATTGATTATGCCTTTCCTCGTGGTTACATATTTATTTCTGTTTTCTTCATTGAGACGATATTGTGCTAGATCTTCATTTACACGGTATGCCGACTATTTGCCGCCCTCACCTAGGATGCCGTACCGCAATGCTAAACGAAACTTGTAAAATAGTACTCTTACCTCAGCCCAACTCTCTTTCAAGCCTAAGCCTAAACTCAGGGGCGAAGCTAAAGAAATCAAGATCAAATCCTTCGGTTATTCGGATGTCCCAGCTCATGGATTCTAGCCCTCGCATCGTGCCGTAATCGTTAGCATTTCGTTCTGGTATTCTTTTTCCTGTAAAAAGTGCTTAAAAATTTAGCATGGCAAATCGTCGGCGTACAGTTTTGCGCATGAAAGAGTAAGCGTTCGAATCCTGTCTTTGTTGTTCCCATGCAGAATCTAAACGATTGAAGAAGTGTTCTGTTGACCCATATCAGAAAAAACGTCTTGGTTACCAAGTAACTATTGACTTCAGAATCGAAATGCAGGTGCCACTAATAGTACTTTTAGTTATTAGTAAGAGTCGCAGTTGAGTCATATTTTTGATAGTTGAAACACACAATATTGGCGTATTAACGATACCTAAAAGACTAACGTGCTAGTTAGCAGAGATTATACAGGGTGGTCTAAAAGTCTGGATATGTTTGAATTCGCGCTATATTTGCCCTAAATTTTGAATTTTTAACAATAACTTTTGTGCCTATTTTGTTCTCCTTTTAATTCTCTACAAGATTGCTGCTTTATTTCTGTGTCAGGTCTTTTTTTTTCTAACTTTAAATGTCAAAAGAAAAAAGTGATCAAATTATATTTTAACACGCGTTATTTTCTGTTTTCGTTGACCGTAATGTAAAAATAAATGCGGCAGTCTACCAGCAACTGATTCTGAAGGACACCCTGGATCCCTGGGGTAAGAAGCAGTTCGGGGAATCGACCCTGGACACTTCAGTAAGACTGGGTGCCAGCTTATTCTGCATAGACGTCAATTTCCCTTTGCAAACGGCTTTTTTTGGATATTTTGGGTCGAGATGTTTTGCCCTCAAACTCGTCCGATGAGAATCCGCTGGGTTATTCTGTTTGGTCAGTCCTACAGAACAAACCTAGCGCTACAAGCATGCTAATGAAAAGGCTTAGAAGCGCGCTCTGCAAAAAAGCCTGGGACGAAATTTTGGTAGAACTGGCCGCGTCAATTATCGAAAATTTCAAAACGCGTCTACGAGCTATTGTGGCCGCCAAAGGAGAACATATGGAAATTCCTTTTAGATTTTTAAACCGTAACTAGTAACTGACAAAATAAAAAAGAATCACTAAAATTGGTCAAGTTCTGGAGAAATGGTAGGGCAAAGAATGACGTCCAAACTTTTAGACCACCCTGTATGGGTGGCCAATATTATGAAACTATTGTAACCGATATCATGAAATTAACCGCAATAATTACATTTTTGGAAAAAAAAGATTGGTCAATGATCGTGTGCGCGGAAAAATTCGTCATGCGCACGTCAAAACTGACACTGCGCCGCGCTTTCCTCAATTAAATTTGAATAGATGCAATTACAAGTTTTATGGAATGGACCCCTGACGGTCCGCCGGATTGGATTGGCCTGACGGGTGGCAACGCGCCGTCACGAAGGAAATGGCCGTTTGCGTAATACAGCAGATTAATGGACTCTGATATCATTGCCTGGCAAGAATGAATTTCTTTGTAAAATTGAATTGCGTCAAAGCTGACAGGTGGAAAATGGTATAACTAAGCAATCTCTGCGCTTATATGCCGCACAATCATTGGAGAAGGTGTTTGCTTCGGGAGAATTATTGTCGCTGATCTTGAATGGCTGTTTCAAACGGAACAGTAAATACGTCGTTGACTGTATGGGAGGCGCCGGGAGCGTCGTCATTCGTCGAAGAACTGCGCTTGTTGCCCGCCTCTCTCGGCATCTTGGGCGCTACTCTGGTCATGATCGCCCTATCCGCAAATTCCTCCGATAAAGTAAAGTCGTCGGTCGACACGCTTCATATAAACATGGCGCTCGCCGATTTTCTCGACTCCCTCAACTACCCCCTCAACCTCTCCATTCACAGTCTCATGCGCATGTTGCAAATCGCCATGACGCCCACGCTGTGCATCGCCGAGGTGTCCTTTAGTCAAGTGTTCTCATCAGCATCGCTGCTGTCGACGGCGTTCTTGAGCGTCGACAGGTATCGAGCGATTAAGCGTGGAGCCACTATTCCAACGAATGGATTTGCGCACCGCGTCATCGTCTGTTTCACTGTGCTCAGCTACATCGTCCCCGGTCTGGTGTTTTTGCTGCCCACAGTTTTACCGTCCGAAATGTCCAGCTTGAAGCCGCTCGACGCCCTCTGCGGCTATCGCAAAGCATTCGAGATATGCGACTTGCTATGTTTACTGCTAAATGTCTTATCTCTGTCCGTCACTGTTGGAGTGACTTTGTCAACGAGACTGATTCTGAAACAGAAACTGCTACTGCCGCGTACAGCGGCGACTTTGTTGAGCGATGCGTTAGTGAAGGAGGAACTCAGACTGCATATCCTTTTAATCCTGCAGGCCTGTGTCTCTCTCCCTGCAGTGGCTACTGACTTTTTGCGAGTGTCCCACTTGGTAATATTTTCGAACGAAATGATCATCGAGCCTGGACTGATGTTCATCTACGAGTTCGAATCGGCGTTGAACGCCGTGTTGGTGTTCGGCTTGCTTCCAAAGTTTCGTACGCACCTGAAAACGGCCCTTCGCTTTAGGACGACGACCAATCGAGTCACTTATATCGATTCCACTGATGAATTGTAATGTTGTGTAATTGCTGTATTATTTTTATGCGCTCAGACGATTGCGTCTGTTGAGTATTATGTAAGTATTATGGAAAAAGCACGAAGCTACGACCAGCAAGCTGAGTCAAACAGCGGACTTGTAAGAAAACGAGGGAATCAATAGCGGTATGTGGAAATTTACGACAATCCTCCAAAAGTGGGGGCTTTCCGAAAACGAGGGAATTTCTGTCATGGCTTCCCCCATGGTTCTGAAGTATTGAAGTATGACAGTGTACCAGCTAAAGCATAAAATATGTTCGTCGAGCGGGAATATTACTCATTGGTGGCAAAAAAGTCCGCGATCGAGTCACGTGAGATGTGAGTCAAAAGAAATGAGCGTACCCTTTAGGAATTGCAAAAAGCAGCATCTTTGATGCTGCACCAACGATGACGCAGGTGTTCTTTTAATCAGTCGGCTAGATCGATTCGCCAAAAACTGCCGCCGTCTCATCGTCGAGTAGGCCGAGGCCCACGAAGCCACTCAAGTGTCGGTCGGTGGCAGTCATGGCCATGGGGCGGTACATCACTGTCGTCTTACTTGTCGCTCTGGTCATTTGTTCCTTCTCCAACGCGGAGAAGAAAACTGAACGCTTTCAAGTCATCTGGAACGCGCCGAGCGAAACGTGCATCAGAAAGTACAATGTTACAATTCCACTGGCACCGTTCGGAATCAAGTTCAACCCAGAACATAAGCTTAACGGCAATGAAATTGTAATATTTTATGAAGCCAAGCTCGGGCTCTATCCGTATGTTGCCAAATACGGTGAAGGTGAAATCATCAATGGTGGAATACCGCAAGTAAGCTTTTATGACGATATGTGCTGGAGTACGGACTGTAACTGACGCAGAGCAACGGTGGGCGCATGGAGTATGAGACGAGTGTTTAGAGGATGTGCACCTATTCTCAGACGCGTGTTCTCACTTTATCCAATGTTCAACCAAAAATGATTTGGCAATCTTTTTAGAAAAGGTAACCTTAACAAGTTCAAAAATTTCTGAACCTTCTTATCCCGCAACTTTATTTATAAGCTCTCATAGTCGCCTCACCCACCCCTGAGTTGATGATTTTAAACTTGGAAAATTTTGATTACTGACAGTTACCGGTCGAACGAATAGCATCTTTCCACTAATGCAAAACAATTTTTGCATTCATCGTTTCGTCTACTTTAGAAAGTAAACATGACGGACCACTTCATTAAAATGCGCGAAGATATAAACGAAGCTATTCCGAGCTCCGGTTTCGATGGCATTGCTGTCATTGATTGGGAGGGATGGAAGCCATTGTGGGACATGAATTGGGGAAAAATGAAAGTGTACAAGAATCTGTCGGAAGAGTACGCAAGAAGCCGTTATCCACACCTGAGCAACGAGAGCTCACGTCTTCGCGCTGTCAACGACTTCAACAAAGCTGCTAAGTGGGCTAAACAATCAGGCAGTCACGTGCCTATTTCAAAAACTATCGCAATTTCAGGGGCGGTATATACGTCGACGGGATAATAGCAAACAGTTTTGAAACGTTATCGTCGAGTAGTTTTTGTTCTCTGCAATCCTTTCCTAAACGCTCCTCTTCATCGAATAGTCTAAAACGATCAGAACCAGTTAAAGAAAGCAATGAAATGTTACTTTTTATAACAAAATATCAGCGGAAGGAAGGTAAAAACCATTCCGATCACCGAACCAAATTGCTGTGATGCCTTAGCGCGCGGTGGCGATGCGAGAAATTATCAGATCGAGAGGGAGTGCCACCGAATACAAACAAGCGGCGGTTCTGCGGTCAAAAGTACTTCATGTTTTTCATCCACATTTTAGGAATTTGATGATACAGACGATTCGATTTGCAATAGAGCTACGGCCATTTGCTAAATGGGGCTTCTACGGGTTCCCGTACTGTGATAAAGATGCTGGAGAAACTGGTAAATGCAGGCAGGAATACCGCCAATACAACAATCGGTTAGTCTGTTTAAAGGGGAATTTGAGTCAAGCAGCAAATGGACCTAAATTTATGCGATCAAGAAGAATGCAAATTTCTCATTTTTTATCGAAATGAACTTTAAACAATCGAAATTTCCAAGTCCGAAACGTAAAATGCTCAAGTTGTAACAATAGATACATTTAAAATGGATATACTGATACATTTGAAATCCAAACCTGAATTTCGCGCACAAAATGATAAACTTTTCAACTTTTAACAGCTTTCTATACCATCTTCACGTAAGTTAAACTCTTCCACCGTTCAGAATTTGTCTAGGTGGAAAAATGGAAAAATTGAATCATTCGATTCAAATACTAAGGCTAGCTGATTGTTTGACTCGAGTGCGCCTAAAGCGATCATGGGGTAACCGCAAGGTGAAACGTCTGCAGGATGAAATGGATTTTTGATGAAAGTGTGGTCGTTTATCCGTCGATATACTTGAAAACGGTGCACTTGAAAAAGCCTCAAACCAGCCGGCACACTTACATTCAGGCAATCATTGAAGAAACCATCCGAGTGACGAAATTGAATAAGCGACCGTTCTTTACGTACACAAAATTTGCCTACGACCCACACATCAACGAAATGGAGTTTTATACAAAGGTAAGATAAATGTATCGTGCACTTCATCCGCATTTAAATCGGGAGCGTGCGTACCGTTTGCTTAAATCGAGATGTTCAGATGACAGCCAAGATGATAATGTTTTGGAATGAAAATAAGACTATGCTCACGCAAACGCAAAAGTGTGCGAGACTTAAATGCCGACGACAACTCTTTATCTCAGCCCTACCTCGCTCGATTTGGGCTATCATTCGTTCTTTTCTTGCTACATAATCACAAATAGTTGCAGTCTCTTTTTTAGTTCGGGTCTGCATTTTTGCATTTGCGTGAGTTCCGTAATGATATCATTCCAAAACATTAAAATCCTGTTACAGATACAGTATGAAACATAATAATACCACAAAAGCAGAAAAGAGCATTCTATGCAGCGAGTATCTGATTAGGGAAGTAAAACGATAGCGATTTGGCGATGAGACACGAAACTACTTCAGGATGATCTGTGCTCGACACTGAAGCAAACGGCGGACATGGGTGGAAGCGGTACTGTGGTGTGGTCGGGTACGCGAAGCACGAACTCAGCCGAGAAGTGTCGTCTCATCGCAGAGTATGTCGACTCGCAGCTTGGACCGTACGCGAGCGTCGTGGTACAAGAGGCGCAAAAGTGCGCCAACCAGCGCTGCTTCCAGCACGGCGTCTGTCGCATCAAGGCGCAGCGCACGTGCACGCTCGTCTCCCTCTTCAGTCAGTACCGATGCAACTGCGACGACGGTTACGGAGGTTCCTACTGCCAATGACACCAATTTTACTGTAGGGTTGAGTGAGTGGCATTGTCGTATTATATTTGAAAGGCGCTTTGATTGACATTGGTATTGTTTCGATGCACTATACATTATATGCGCGGAAATTTGAATAACATTGAGTGGGGTCACGCCCCTGTGCACCTATCCGGGTACAACTGCAATAACTGCACACGGGGCTTGCAAAGCATGTTTCACTTATCCGGGTTGTGCATTTATCCGAGTTCCACTTGTCCGAGTTTCACTGTACTTTCAAAAAATTCTGATGCATATTTCGTAAATCCCGACCTTAAGTATCCCCGAATATATAGTTTCATCAGAATCTGAGCCCTTTTTGCCCATTGTGCCTAGCAAAGCTTGCTCCTTAGAAAGTTTGTTTTAATTTTTACAAGCGCAGAGCTGCAACCAGCGAGCCGAGTCAAAAAACTGACTTGTAAGAAAACGATTGAATCAATAGCGGTATGTGGAAATTTACGACAATCCTCTAAAAGTGGGGGCTCTCCGAATACGAGAGAATATCTGTCGTTGCTACCCTGCGGTTTTGAAGTATTGAAGTATGACAGTGTACCAGCTAGAGCATTAAATGTGTTTGTCGTGCGGGAAGAATACGCTGGTGGCAAAAAAGTCCGAGATCGAGTCACGTGAGATGTGAGTCAAAAGAAATGAGCGTGCCCTTTAGGAATTGCAAAAAGCAGCATCTTTGATGCCGCACTTTTTAGTCTAACAATTTATGACTGCGATCGATAATTCATCATCCATCTGCTACGCGACGGCGCAAATGACGCACGATGTATTAGTGACAGGAGCCAGTTTCAGATCAATGAAATGCGAAGCCTCGCGGTCTAAACGTAACTTTTCTAAATATGCCACTGTGTGTGACTAAAGATGTGAGGCGTGTTAGCGCAAGGTGAAAGTGATAGGCGAGATTATGCGCTTTTGATTGCGATACAGAGGTATTTTGCCATGTGACAGCGTCCAAATCGGGCAGTGACAAATTGGCCGGTTGACGCCGAAGTGACAGCGACATAAGAAGAAGTTGGTGGTGGGCGTTGCGCGCCGACGGACATACGAGCAACCTGCTGAATGCATGCTACGACGCCGTCGACACCACATCAATAAACAAACCAGCCGCATGCGTTCGTACTCGGGGCGCACGGCCGATTGAACACTGAATTAGAGGTAGAAAGCGGCAGCACTCGAGTCGACGGCAGAAATCGCCGACACTCTCTCTCCATTGACGCGCATTCGATCCATCCGGAGTGAGGGCGCAATGGGCGATTGAAGCCAACGACGACGTGCGCGTTCTTTTAATCAGTTGGCTAGATCGATTCGCCGAAATCTGCCGCCTTCTCCTCGCCGAGTCGGTCGTGGTCCACAAAGCCACTCAAGTGTCGGTCGGTGGCAGGCGCGGCCATGCGGCGGTACATCACTGTCGTCTTACTTGTCGCTCTGGTCATTTGTCCCTCCTCCACCGCCAGGAGAAAAATTGAACGCTTTCAAGTCATTTGGAACGCGCCGAGCGAAATGTGCATCAGAAAGCACAATGTTACAATCCCATTGAAACCGTTTGGAATCAAGTTCAACCAGGAGCAGAAATTTTACGGCGATGAAGTCGTACTATTCTATGAAACCAAGCTCGGGCTCTATCCGTATGTTGCCAACCACGGCGAAGGTGAAATCGTCAATGGTGGAATACCGCAAGTAAGCTTTGAAAACTAATTAAGATATGTGCTGGACCTGTAATTGGTGCTGAGGTGGACACCGGTCGGAGCATGGAGGTTTACGACGGGTGTTTGAAGGTGTTTGAATTCCTCAATCTCATGTTCTGACTTTATCCAATATTCATATAGAAAAGACTAGGCAATCTTTTTCGAAACTGTTACCCTTAAAAGTGTACAAATATGAGTGCGGGATCCGGGGATCCAAAAATTTCAAACTCCCGTATTTGCCCCACCAACTTCTGAGCCGGTGATCTTTGAACTTGGAAAATTTGATTGCTGACGGTTACCGGTCGAATGAATAGCATCACTTGTGAAAAATAATTTTTTACATGCGCCATTTCATCCACTTTAGAAGGTAAACATGGTGAACCACTTTATTAAAATGCGCGACGATATCAAAAAGGCTATTCCGAGCTCCGGCTTCGATGGCGTTGCTGTCATTGACTGGGAGGAATGGCGGCCGTTGTGGGGCACGAACTGGGGAAAAAAGAAAGTGTACAAGAAGCTGTCGGAAGAGTACGCAAGAAGCCGTTATCCACACCTGAGCAAAAAGAGCTCACGTCTTCGCGCTGTGACCGACTTCAACAAAGCTGCTAGGTGGGATAATCAATCAGGCAGCTGAGTGCCTTTATCAAAAATAGTTGCATTAAAAATTTTGCAATTAGAATGACGGTAAATATGATGATTGCAATGAAAACTTTTTCAAAATATGTTATCGTCGAGTGGTTTTTGTTCTCCGCGATCCTATCGTAGACGCTTCACTCCATTGTATAACCCTAAAACGACCAGAACTAGTTAGAGAAAGCTATAAAAAGTTGCTTCTTATTACAAAATATCAACGGAAGGAAGGTAAAAACCATTCCGATCACCGAACCAAATTGCAATGGGGCCTCGACACTCAATGGCGATGCGAGAGATTGATCGAAAGGGGAGTGTCACCGCCTACAAACAAGAGGCGATTCTGTGATCAAGAGTATCTCATGTTTTTCATTTACATTTTAGGAATTTGATGATACAGACGATTCGATTTGCAATAGAGCTGCGACCATTTGCTAAATGGGGCTTCTACGGGTTTCCCTACTGTGATAAAGATGCTGGAAAAAATGGTAAATGCAACCAGGGCTATCGTCAATTCAACAATCGGTTTGTCAATTTGAAGGGGAATTTGAGTCAAGCAGCAAATGGACAAAAAATTTATGCGGTCAAAGAAGTTGAACACGAATTTTGCATTTTTTATTGAAACGAGCTTTAAACGATCGAAAAATTTGAAGTTTTCGAGTCGTAGAATGTTCAGGTTGTTACAATAGAACCATTCCAAATAAGTATGCTCGTAGTTTTGATCATTTTGTGTGTGAAACTGATGAATACATTTCAAATTTCCAACTTGTAACAGTATTCTACCACCTCTACTTTTTTACATTTTCCCAATGTTCAGAATTTTTCTCAGCGAAAAAAAGGAAAATTGGAATCTTTCGTCTATAAATATTTAGGCTAGCTTATTGTTTGACTCGAGCTCGCCTAAAACGATCATGGGGTAACCGCAAGGTGAAACCTCTGCAGGATGCAATGGCTTTTCGATGCGAGTGTGGCCGTTTATCCTTCGATATACTTGACACCGGGACAACTGGAATCGCCTCAAACCGACCGGCACACTTATGTGCAGGCAATCATTGAAGAAACCATCCGAGTGACGAAATTGAATAAGCGACCGTTCTTTACATACACGAAATTTGCCTACCATCCATACACCAACGACATGGAGTTTTATAAAAAGGTAAGATGAATGTGTCACATTTACATTTTCCGCATTGAAATCGGGAGCGTGAGTAGTTTATACTTGAGCCGAGATGTTCAAATGATTATATTTTGAAATGAAAATAATACGCAAAAGTGTGGTATGCTTAAACGGCGAAGACAACTCTATAACTCAGTTTAACCTCGCTCGATTTACGCTGTCATTCGTGCTTTTCTGGCAACTGATTTACAATGAGTTGTGGTCCCTATTTCGTTTTAAGACAACATTTTCGCATTTGCGTGAGTTCGTGATAATTTTATTCCAAGACATTTATATTATGATTTTTATGTGAGTCTCTCGACTTAAGCATACTATACTCACTTTCATGGTTACAATCCTGAAGATAATAATTCCACAGAAACAGAAGACAGCATTATTATTAGCGAGTGTTTGATTAGTGAAGTAAAGCGATAGCGATCTGGCGGTGAGACACGAAACTACTTCAGGATGATCTGTGCTCGACACTGAAGCAAACTGCGGATATGGGTGGAAGCGGGATAGTGGTGTGGTCGAGTTCGCATAGCACGAGCACAGCCGAGAACTGTCGTCACATCGCAGAGTATGTCGACTCGCAGTTCGGGCCGTACGCGAGTGTCGTGACGCAAGAGGCACAAATGTGCGCCAACCAACGCTGCTTCCAACACGGCGTCTGTCGCATGGAGGCGCAGCTCACCTGTACGCTTGTCTCCCTGTTCAGTCAGTACCGATGCGACTGCGACGAAAACTTTCGAGGCTTCTTCTGCGAACGACACCAGTTTTACTCGTGGGTTCAGTGAGTGGTATTATCGTATCGACAATTATAGTCCCTTCGCAGCCGTTGATTGAACGAGAATCTCGCGCGCAGACAGTAGTTTTCGCGGCACTTTGCTGCATGTTTTCAAGATATATCGAGTATATTCACATGGATATTCTCTGTATGTTCCATTTAAGTTTCTAGTTAACAAAACAATTATCAGTGTCGCATTCAAACTTGCCGCGCAGACTGTGCTTATTGAGTTTTGCAAGAGACGTGGCTCGCTGGGAGGTCAACGGTTGTGAAACGGGCTGTATTCAAGTATACGAAAAATATTGACCGAGATTATTACGTGTTTGGTATGAATTTAGAGCGTTTATGAGTTAAGTGAGATTATTAAATACGCATAATGCATCTCTTATTGAGGATGTCTTGTCAATACTGTATGTGCAATTAGTCAGTACCTAGCAGTTTCCTGAATAAAAAATGATCAAACAGATTCCTCTGTTCTCTATCGGTACTTCGCTCTACAATTTGCTGTATTCACGTCTAATTCATTAGACATCGGCGTATAATTTTGCGCATCCAATGCTGATGAAAACTTTGATGCCAAAATTCAGCAGGAATATATTGAATATCGAAATTTTAAAAATTTGAGGGAAGTCACCAATGGGTGCTTAGTGAAAATCTTGCGCACAAAACTTGGAGCATATGGAGGAGCTTGCCGTGACTCACATGTCAACAATAATTGACAAACTATGTAAGCGACCGCATCACAATACTGCTCTTCACAAACTCCATTGTTGCAAATGTGACGTGTTGCATACATAGTTCGGTAGTGTCAGTGTTTTTTCCCATTACAAAGGCGCTAATCGATGTCTGACTGTGGGGGAGAGGGCTGGAGGAAATCGCTATGGTAACAGCGCCGCCCGGTCCGAGTTTCGCGTCCCGGCCTGGAGGATGCTCGCGTCACAACGAGATGGCACCCGATGATAGTCGCGCGCTGTTCGGCGCTCCCTGGAAGCTCATCGTCATAGGCGCCCCCAAAGTCGGCAAGAGTTCGCTCGTGTACAAGTTTGCCTGCGCTGAGAGCAGTCCAGATGCGAAGCGACGCGAACAGGTCGAGTATTCGACCACTATCCCTACATCAGGGGACCAAATGCTCAACCTCCAAATATTCTGTCAGCCGCCAAACTCATCCATCGACGACCTCGACGATGCCTTCTTTGATGGCGCTCACGGCGCTATGTTCGTCTTCTCCACTAACGATTCTCAGGTGAGCAATAGCAAGCTTGAGTAGAGCAAATTCTCAGATAAGCGATAAGCGTAATACTTCTGGAATCCAGTCAAGAATTGAATATATCCGATTCCTTCGCTTATTTATGTTCGTTTGGCGTGAAAAGGATTGGAGATGGGAATCAAGATTTTGCTGCTATAACCTGGTCCTCAATTAATCCGGGCTATACTTTATTGGATCAAAATTTGCTAAAAAATGCTCGTTTCTCCAATTAGGCTTTGATTTTATAAGGTAATTGAGGTCGGTTTGTCCGACCGTGTCTATGGCAAACATAGCTACTTGTTATTTTAAGTGGACCCACTAGAGAAATGGCCATTATCCCGCTACCCGGGGATCACAACTTCCCCATATAATACCAATACGTTGGTGCTCAACTCCATTTTTAAGTTTTGATTCAGTTTCGCGCATTAGTGTTTTTGAATTTGAAACTCAAGTACAGCCATATTTACACTTTTATCTCATAAATGTGTCTGGAAACCGTTATCGTTACGTGGGCGTTAACGTAATTTCCGCTGGTAGCTGAGCTTAGTATACGGTCGAGTAAACGGACAGATGATGGGTAGGATTATATCGAATGCATATAGTAAATGACGATTGATTTAGAGTCTTTCTGCCTTATCCGATTGGTATACCACTGTGCGCGATAGATGCGGAGAT
>NIUQ01001196.1:0-33868 GCA_002796945.1 Plectus sambesii | reverse complement strand
CAAACTGCATTTCTTTTATTAATTCTCCTCCTTTCAAAAAGTCTCAAAGTTTGAAACCCTCACCCTCCCCCCCACGAAAATTTGCGTTCATCTTGATCGCCTTTTAAAATAATTTTATGACGTTTAGCCAGGGGTCGGAAGTGTCCTTTTTAAAAAGATTTGTCCTTCTTTCCAACGAATGTCATTTTTTCGAAAAAAAGGCCAAATTTAAAAAAAAAAGTCATGTTGGAAAAAAGAAAAATTTTGACACCGAAAAAAGACATTTTCGAAAAAACCCGAATACAGTGGAATTCGGTTACAACGGTTTCGGTTATACCGGTTTTTCGCTTATACCGGTCAAGTTTAGCCGGTCCCAAAGTGTGTCTACCCATGCAAATAAGTTCGCTTATACCGGTCAAAAAGTGCCGGTCCCGCAGAAACCGCTATAAACAAATTCCACTGTATCTGTTTTTAACTTATGAGAAGATATTTGGGTCTTTTGGAAAATGTCCTTTTTTGTGTCAAAATCTTTTTTTTTTTAAATTTTTCATTCCGAGCCCTGCGTTTAGTTTAATGCTGATGTTAATCATGTTTAAGATCCGCTTTTTCTAAGCGTCGAGAAATTTGTTCAGAGCCTTGGCACAGTTGGCAAAATGTGTTCAGATTTCGCTGAAATTTGGTATGCTAGGGTACTTTAGGGTGAAACTTCCGAAAATGATGTCGGATTTTTCTACAAAAGTTTTCGCTTCGAGATAACGCGGGAAATTCAAATTTGCTTGCTGAAAACGCAGAACTTGTCGAAATCATTATTTTTATATATCAATCGATTGGAAATGATGAGACAAATCTGAATTTTATTTCAAATTGAAAATTGGTACAGAACCTGAAAAGTTATGCAAGAGAAAAAATTCGAATGTTCAAACTTTTTTGGTTTTTCGATTTTTTCGGTACAACTTTGGTCGTAGGCCGAGGTTGAGCATCCCTTAGGGTTGAAGCCCTAACTCTGGGCTATCCGACGGCGTCATAAAAAATTGACATCACTGCGGTGCAACGGGTCGCAAATTGAGCCCGAACGTGGTGCCCCCCATGTTTACCGTGTTTGGCATAGAGCGAATCGGCATAGTGCGTATGATAAATAACTCTGGTAGCTTGCAACTAAATTCAAAGCGGATTTCGGCCTCTTGTAGAGCTCTCATTCTTTAAGATTTCCTTTTTTTAATCATAAAAATCCGATCATAATTACTCATTTTACGAAATTTCTACGGAAAGTCACAATTTTCACATTTTCGTGCATTTCTCGCGAATTTTTAACGGTACGCCGACCAAATTGTGTGAGAAACGTGCAAGGAACGCGAAAAAGTCCGAAATTGTGACTCTCCGTAGAACGTTCGTCCAGTGAGTAATTGTGATCGGATTTTTATGATTGAAAAAAGGAAATCTAAGTTAATGAGAGCTCTACAAGATACCGAAATCCGCATTAAATTTGGTTGTAAACTACCAGAGTTATTTGTCATACGCGCTATGCCGATTCGCTCTATGCTCAAAACGGTAAACATGGGGGGCACCACGTTCGGGCTCAATTTGCGACCTGTTGCACCGCAGTGATGTCAATTTTTTATGATGCCATTAGATAGCCCTGAGTTAGGGCTTCAACCCCAAGGGGTGCTCAACCTCGGCCTACGACCAAAGTTGTACCGAAAAAATCGAAAAACCAAAAAGATAAAAAAGCTGAAAAATGCAAAAAACGCGATATTTTGTTTTTTGCATAACTTTTCGGCTTTCGCACCATTTGTAAAACTGCGTACGTTTACAGATTGCTCTCGTCATTCCCCATCGAATGGGGTATAGAAACATTGATTTTAGTCACGTTCTGCCGCATTTCCTCATACCCATTTTTTTGGTAAATTCGGCATCCATCATCTTCGGGCTCAATTTGCGACTTGTTGCACCGCAGTGATGTCAATTTTTTATGACGCCGTCGGATAGCCCAGAGTTAGGGCTTCAACCCTAAGGGATGCTCAACCTCGGCCTACGACCAAAGTTGTACCGAAAAAATCGAAAAACCAAAAAAGTTTGAACATTCGAATTTTTTCTCTTGCATAACTTTTCAGGTTCTGTACCAATTGTCAATTTGAAATAAAATTCAGATTTGTCTCATCATTTCCAATCGATTGATATATAAAAATAATGATTTCGACAAGTTCTGCTTTTTCAGCAAGCAAATTTGAATTTCCCGCGTTATCTCAAAGCGAAAACTTTTGTAGAAAAATCCGACATCATTTTCGGAAGTTTCACCCTAAAGCACCCTAGCATACCAAATTTCAGCGAAATCTGAACACATTATGCCAACTGTGCCAAGGCTCTGAACAAATTTCTCGACGCTTAGAAAAAGCGGATCTTAAGTGTTGACCTACACTGCACAGGCGTTTAATATTTTAATCATTCTGAAGGGGGCGATTATTAGAGGATTTACGGTAATTGCTGTTTACTAAAATGATTTTATCAACGTTTTATTTTCAGCCGATAATTCTACATAATTAAATAAAAGGATCTCTTGAGCTTGAATAATACGTAAAACAACGAACATTATATAAATCCATGACCATGCCTTCACTTTTCATATGACCGTCTTCTTGCGCTTTACTGATCAGCATCATTGCCCAATGGATGGGCAGCCAATACTTGGCGTGCGTTGACTCAACTCCGTCGAAAGCAGTCATTTCAGTTTGGTTCAGATATCCTGAAAAAAGCAAGTTTAGAGATATATTTTTGCGCACTACTGAAAGGGAGCTCGCACTCACAAACGTGTGTTTGGACCACTATTTCCCCCCTATTGCAGTTGCGAAATTCAAAAAGAATCATAAAATTGACCCAAAAGAAAAAAATTAAAAGTAATTCTTGAATATACTGAGCAGTATAGTAAATAAAATTACAGGACTACACGCCATCCAATTTTTTTATCCCACTTTATCCTACAGAATTTTTAGAGATTGTCGAGAAATGGGAGACAACTGCACAATAACTCGACCAATACCTAACCGCCGGTTATGTAACTTGGAATTGCCGACCTACCGGCAATACCTCATCTTGAGTTGTGCCTAGATATTGTTGTGGAGTCTCTGTTAGGCAGTGGGACAATTAATCATCCCTCACGCCCAATGTGAACATCTGATATCCGAATGAATAGATCAAAGTAAACTCTATTTCTTCTCCATTGCTTTTACTAGATTAGGAACATCTATTCGATTTCTTAACAATTTACCATTCCTCGGTAGTATAGTGGTGAGTATCCGCGCCTGTCACGTGCGAGACCCGGGTTCGATTCCCGGCCGGGGAGGAAAATTTTTTTTGTATTTATCTCACAGTCCTGTTCCTTGGTGGCCTTTTCATATTAGTTTTGTGAATGAAAAACTTATTTTGCAAAAATACAGGACCGATTTCATCAAAACTCCTTGTCAGCCTACGGCTAAAAAGATTTCCTCCCCGGCCGGGAATCGAACCCGGGTCTCGCACGTGACAGGCGCGGATACTCACCACTATACTACCGAGGACTGATGATTAATTTTGAACACACGAGTTTTTCACGTGAATTAAGAGAAGAGAGGCGGTCAACAAAATTTCATTATCCAAAACAATTTGCAGCGCTGGCTATGAATGTCAAATCTTAAGTCCGAACAAACCTTCAAGATTTCTTAAATCAATCAATACCTGCTTCTTGGAGTGAGTTCATGGTTGGAAAACGTTGGCGGATCGGAGGGCTGATGTCCCGAAAGACCATCGCCTGTACCAGAACGAGATATCGAATGACATTTCGACGAATCATCCGAACGTCATCTTCGACTCCTTCGATATATGCCGCAATATACAGCGCTATGCTACAATATCAATAGGATGCAGCACAGACACAAAAGTTCAGGAGACTAAGGAATTTTAAGCAAATTTGTATAGCTGAGAAGGAACATACTTTGGTTGAAATTATCTTAAACCGAAATTTTGGGGAAAATGCAAACTCAACGCAGAACAGCGCAGGATACAGTACGCGATTTTTTTCAATTGCTCTGCCGTCCACACTCATGCAATCTTTATCATTTTTACATTTCTTTTGAATGCAGTGACTATTCATGAATGCTGCAATTTTGATTTACGGCAAAAATACATTTTCATCAACCCTAAAGGAGTAATTATTCGAATTCGATAATAACAGCGAAATTCCTTAAAATCTTACTTATCGATCCAGCCAATATTGTTGAACATATCCCACCAACGGTTGACTACTAGGCTGACGTAGAACCCAAGTATGAACGTCAATGGAATGAAATCGGTATACTTGAAGCAAAATTCCGCAAGGTCTTCGAACAACCTGAAATTCATTTGCCCAGTTCTCAACATTTATAAGTTTTATGGCGCAGGCCGCTAAATTCCCGTGATAAAAAAGATCTTTCATATTTCAAATTAAATAGCGGAGTCCGCGCTGGACCTTGCGAAAAGCAACATTTAATCAAGTCTTTTTCGATCCCAGCAAAATGTTATGTGTTTTAGAATTCGTGACCTCTGCAAAGCCAACTTACATTTTCTGTTCGTCGTTGAGCATTATGCGATAAATACAACTCAGTATGCTGTACACAGCGAGCCAAAATAGAAGCTCTCTGTAGACAGACTTCCATAGACTTCCTCGCCATCGAAGTAGAAGCTTGCCGAAGCTTGAGAAACGCGATTTGGACACGTCCAGAGTATAGGTAATCGTCATGATCGGTTTGTTTCAGTAAGCGACCGTCAAATATTCTAAAACGACTTCTGTGATCATATAGTAATTATACGTATAGCACTTGATAAGAAGGCTGAATAGGTAAATTAAGAGCCGTATCGCGTTTTTATGGAAGGAATTAGGGCTACCAAGAGAAGAACCCAAGTCCTTATAATAGCGGCACTATCTCTAACAGGAATACTCTCTTCTAAAGCTCATATATGAACAGAACAATATTGCATCTGTTCTGCATAATAGACACGAAGAAATTCTTTCTATTTTTAGGCGCAAAATTTTGCGAAGCAAGAGTAGAAAAGAAGAGCAACAACCCTAACTAATTCAAAAATGTCGCACATCACAAATTTTCAAAGTACTCTAAAACAGAAGCGATACCGATATAATTGTTGAAACGAATACAACAGGTTACGCACGCATTAACAACTGATCACTAGCCAAATATGTTCAAGTAACTTCTAGAGATCTTGCAAGCTTCAAATGATTAGAAAAGATGTGAATGAATTTCAACTATGCACGACGAATTTACGGACTACTCGAATACACTGAAGAGTAGCACTTCTTTTATTTATATTCATAAAGAGGGTAAATAAACCTCGCTAGGTGTTCATCTAGCAGTGACCAATATTTGTATTAGATTATAGGCTATATACGGCGGGCACGATCTCGACCTGTTTTCTGCTAGACGTCATAGGCGCGATAGACAGTGACGTGATTTTTGTACACTCGCAGACTCGTTAATACAGCAGACGTAAACATGCCGACAGAATAGGATTACAACGGGAGTGAATTTAGAAACAGACGAGTGAGAATGAAACATCGGCTGAGGACGCGCCGAGTTGTATACTCTTGTCGATATTTATCGCAAACCGGTCTGATGTAAACAACAATCAACAACACCTAAATCACTCTTTAATCTAGTTTTGTTGCGCCGGAGCAGTGGCAGTTGAGTTCTTCACAAACATCCGCGCAAGTATCTCAGCCAAGTAACGCAGAGGTTATTTAACACACTTATCTTGACAATGAGTGTTTACAATGAAAACAACAACATAAAATCATTGATTCATTGTTTTTAACGTAAGGTAGAGAACCCTAAGGGTTACGGGAGCGAAAGATTTCCATCTCTGTTTCTATCCTGGTCGGAATAAGCGTACGCTGATAATATTACAGGGGTTTAACACAAATTGTGTAAGTGCGAGTGTGTGATCAACTTTCCTGCATTTTTGTAATCGCGTCAGAGCTTCTATTTGAAAAATTAAACCAAATACGAATCCCCAAACCTTCTTTTTATTACTTTCAAATTGAAGAAAAAGCATTATTTAGCAAATGGCATTTGTAAGTGTTTCGAGAAGAAGACGATTTATAATATGGCCATTCTCAGATTTATACTCTTTCAGTCAGATTTAAAGCCAACAACTTCAAGGGTTATGATACCTAACACCATCAAACACCGTAAGTAATATTATGTGAACGCACGTTGAAGAAATGGACACGTTGTTTCATTGCAACTAACACGCTAACAAAAGTAACTAAATAATCAATGTCCGTAACATTCAAATTATGCTTCTGTTAGTCAAATTATATGGTGCTTTAAAAAACAGAGGACTGACGCTCAGATAATGTACCAACACAAGACATACTTCAGCAGCAGAACGTACACATTAATTAAAGTGCATTCATGTAGAATGTGCTCACGATCAAATCTCCTAAACAGAGATTTGTACACGAAAAATTCAGTTTCCATTCCGCATACGAAGAACAAGCATTTAAAGGATCGCAAGAAAACCGCGTGATCTTGCTATATTATTCTTGCAGATAAACAGGATACTGCAGCGCGGACTTAAACGACAGAATCGTTCGTTTTGTTCTCTTTGTTCGCTGACCTATTTTACTCACTGTAGTTTCAAAATAGTATTCGTTACAATCGCTAATGGAACTGATATCTTCATAATATCATTTGCCCTAGTTGCGCTAAAGGTCGTTATGTGAGTACCAACAAGCCAAATGACCATACTGAAATAGTTGTAATCCAAATTCCAGTTATATTAAACATGGCGTAAACAACACCGCGAATTCAAAAGTAATAAAAAACACAAGGGACATTCGTTTAAATATACAAGCGCGTACGATAGCGACATAATAAAATGAATGACAAAGAATTGGTTGCCTGATCATTAAGTCTATTTACGAAATGTCTCAGTTAAAAACCACGCTATTGAAATGGAATCAGATCTTCAGCAAAGCTCAATTAAGAGTCGAGACAACGTTAGAGCGCGCGCGTCCGCACGAAACAAGGTAAACAACCTGCGATCTAAAATCTTTATTGAACAGCAAATAAATGAAAATACTTGAACCATAGTTCAGCTTATAAACGTGACCCAAGTAGTAGGCCGAAGTATTTGGCAGTGTGATTATTCTTCGACTGTATAACATAAACAGTATTCCAGGAAGGGCTACCATGAGGACAGACAATCCCGATATTATCAAGTACAGATTGACGCGTTTGACTTCTTCCTTCATGTGTTTTCCGTTTTCTCCCGCTTGTCGCGATGTGATTCTCGCTCTTAGGTAAGCGAGCACAGAGAGCAAAAATCCAGTCACATCTGAAATGATTATAACGGCCCACTGAAAGTCGTCTGCCCACATGCCCAGAACGCCGCCGGTATAACAAATATAATTTGACCATACATCTAAACGAAAGAACCAGGCATAGACATACATTACGATGACGTTTCCAAGAACAAGAAGTAGACTAATTAAAGCAAGCAAAAGGCGGTGAAAGGAAGTGAATCGCGCACGGTAATATATCGGCTTGAAAACTGCCAAAAAGCGTTCGATGCCAATCGCGAGAGTGATTGTAGCGTGCCATTCAAAGCCAATTGATTGAGTGAAGACTGATAGATCAGTAAAGCAGTCCCTAACCGTCATATTCGTTGGTAAGTTTGGCCATAGCTCGTACGTTTTTATCCTACGTACACCATTCGCCAGAGACGACACACCGCTCGATATGTCTGTAATATAATCGTCGTTAGAATTTCCTTGAGCACAAAAGTGATGTGTTAAAGCTTTCTATAGAGGTTTGAATGAATGCCCCTGATTTCGACTATGTTTAGCAAATTCTGGCTGTTCATTACCGTAAGCTACATGTATGTGTATTTCGAAATATTTTATTGAGATTCCGGGAATCGTGTGACCAAACGATCTAAACAAAACTTAAGGCGCACGCTACAACGCAAATTTAGCTCCAGTCAACTACCGTATCGTGCAATACCATGAAATTCTTTTGTGTGGCGTGTTTATAACGCAATGTTTAGCTCGGTTGGTCTAACCAGTATCGAAAACTATATTCAAAAATTTCACATCAGCTTACCCGCAAATGAGAGTGCAATTAGCAGAAGATATCTGGCTCTCATGTTTCTGTTTGATGATATTATAGTTGCGACTTTGATATTGAGAAGAATTATGACAGCACCTTCGGCAATGGACAGCTTCGAAACAAATATTTTATCTTTCACAGACTCTTCAGTGTCCGACATTGCTTCGAAGGTAAAGTTTTCTTTTAAAAATTTCTGGGCAGAGCTCTTGACACGCCGAGCGTGATGAAAGATGTAGCACCTAAGTTTCTGAACAGACTGCTCCTCTATTTGACAAAAATTTCACATCCAATCGTTGCTGTTTCATAAAACAAGCACAAGCGTCATTAATTCCTCGAGCTACGTAACCAATGAAACAATCCGGCTATCTGTGTACGCTCAACAATGCAATTTTCATTTGCGAATACGTACTTCATTAAGTTTAACAATTAGTTTTTATTCACACCGTCACACCTGTTGCGTGGCACTATAGCAAGCGTCGTTGTAGTTTAAGAAAGGAGAGAAAGTTCAGATGTAAATTATTTGGAAACCGAAGTGAACCTGTTCAGTGGTTATTTTATCGATTGAGAGGTTGAGTGACCTTTTCCCCGTTAGCTTTTCATCAAAGTAGAGAAGAAAGAGCCATATGGGAAATGAATTTGGAACACTTGGAACAATTTTCTCAATTAGAGTTCGCTGAGAAGCAAAATACGAGCAATAAATTGTTTACATACTGTGAAAGAATCAGTTTCTTGAGGAATTCCCTGTTTTGTTTTGTTATTAGCACAAATCATGTGCAGTTTGGAATTAATCTTCGCCAGTTTTAGTGTCTATTGACTCTTCTGTTCAACCTCGTTTCGATGACAACATGACTTGATAACAGCAGTTCAAGAAAAATGATGTAAAATATATTAAGACTAGTTTTAGCGCGATAAATACGCGTTGTAAAAATTATGTTTTGCGCTCAGCTGCCGAGCGGTTGTTTTCTACTCTTCCTCTTGCGACGATAGAATCTTCCCCTCACAACACGCAACTCAGCCAGCGCGAGGGATATCTGCTTGTAACCCCACATGCGGCGCCACTTCTAGGTGGGAACGTATGACATTAAAGGAACCGCTTCGCTTCATCGATCTCTTCAAAATGTGTAAGTCTGGTGCCGTGTATAATTCTCTACCCATAAAAAACTCTGTCCTTGTTAAAATGTGTACATTTTAATGTAGCTAACAATTTAGGTAGAAATTAGAAAGGATGAATAGGAAATGAATTATGCGCTAACGAACAGACCAATAATTTAAGGTGACTACACAACTGCAAAGTAGTTATGAGCATTGTGCATCAGGATGCTGGTTAGATCAGATTTCGATGCTATTACAGAGCTTAACCTGCTTTTTGCCGCGCATTATTACCGCTCGTTCACCGTTTCCGCGCTTCATTTGACTTTTTCGCCATATTTCCATGCATTATAGTATGCGCGGTCATTTGATCCCATTATTTGACCTCGATGTGGCAATAACTTTGCATGAGAGCAGAGTTTTGCGGGCTGGACAGAGTGTCACGCGAGTAAAACCTTGTAGGACAGAGTTTACAGGGGCAGAGTATGATATACGACATTGGCTGTTTTATTTTATTCTCTTCGATCGTTCATCTATCCTCTTCAGTTTCGTTTTCATACAGCAGTGGTTACAGATGCGAATTACCTAGATATCTTCATACTGGTATTTGCGGGATATACTCTAGAGATGCTCATGTCAGTTATAGCATGACAGCGACAGAATTGAAATGGTTTAATACCAGATACCGGCGATATCTTACGACGCGCAAACAAAATGATGAACTGGAAAAAAGTGAACAGAAAAAGAGAAAAATCAACCTCTTGTTCACGAGCACGAAAGACACTCACCCAAAAAAGTGGATAAACGAAAAACTTGCTCCATGATCAATAAGTCAGGGGCGCATTTCATAAACAATTGCAATTGCGAACAGCGATTGCAAATTGCATTCGCAACGGCTTTTCGCAATTGTCAGTTTCATAAAAACTGCCAAGTGCACTAAGGTCTCGCAATTCCGCAATTCTCAGGTGTAAACGGCGCAAGTTTAAAATGTTTTGCAAATTCAAATGTGGAATTCCGTTTTCACTAAATATCGACGAAAATCAATAATGGGAGTGAACTAATTTGTAGTATTGATATGAAGCATCCTCACCGACATAATAATAATAATTCAATATTTTTGAACTCTATTACTATAACTTTCGAATATAGGTATTGGGTACAATTGCAACTGTAAAGAGGCTACAGTCGTCATGATTACATTCGTTAGCATGGTAACAAATTATGTCACGGTTACAGGTGCCATGGTTACAGTTGCAGTTTCATTGTGCAATAGTGAACGCAAATTCGATCCACTAGAGTCTTTACACAATTGGAAGGTGCGCATTTGCAAACGCAAGAGTTGCGACTTGCGTTCACAACTCGCAATTGTATTATGAAAAAGGTTCCAGTTTGCAGAGATTCTCACTTTCTGAAACATGCTGATCATATCGCATCGTATTTCCAGTGAGGTTCAATTAAATATCGAGACAGGGGTGTAATGCTTACGTCCGCACGAAACAAGGTACATATATTGCGATCTAAAATCTCTATTAAAAAGCAAATAAATGAAAAAACTCTTACCATAATTAATATTATACAGGTAACCAAAGTAGTAGTAGGCGGTTATATTCGGCAATGTATATATGCTTCGAATGCTCAAATTTATAAAAACCCCGGGAACGGCTACCATAAGAACAGAAAATCCTGAAGTTATCAAGTACAGATTGACGCGTTTGACTTCTTCCTTCATGTGATTTCCATTTTCTCCTGCTTTTCGCGATCTCTTTCTCGCTGTTAGGTAAGCGAGCGCAGAGAGCAAAAATCCAATCACATCCGAAATGATTATAACGGCCCACTGAAAGTCGTTCGCCCACATGCCCACAATGCCTCCGATATAACAGGTATAATTTGACCACTGATCTAAGCGGAACAACCATGCATAGACGTACATTACGATGAAGCTTCCGAGAACAAACAACAGACTAATTAAAGCAAGCAGAAAGCGGTAGAAGGAAGTGAATCGCGCACGGTAATATATCGGCTTGAAAACTGCCAAAAATCGTTCGATGCCAATCACAAGAGTGATTGTAGCATTCCATTCCCAACCAATTAATTGAGTGACGACCGATACATCAGTAAAGCAGTCCCTAACCGTCATGTTCGTTGGTAAATTTGGCCATAGCGCGTATGTTTCTATCGTACTGAAACCATTCGCCAGAGACGACACACCGCTCAATATATCTGCAATGCAATCGTCGTTAGAATTTCCTTGTACACAGACATGATGCTTCAAAGCTTTCTTTAAATATTTTCATTAATGCTAGTAATTTTGACCATGTTTATCAAATTTCTGGCTCTTTTATTATTTAAGCTACATTTTCACATATTCCGTATTTTTTATAGATATCCCACAATTAAATGCTATTCATCAAAAACGCTTCTAAACAGATGCATTAGCGCAGAAAAGCTTGAATATTTGCTCTGTTTACGATCAGTTACTGACAGCTCCTCAGAAAATTTCTATATTCTTACATACATAATAAGATAGCAAGCTGAATGCAGCTTTTCTCATTTTCTTGAACTACAACTAAGTATTGTTTCTTAGAAAATTGCACCATTGTAAAACTTCATTAAACCTCGCAGAAAAGCATTTAATTTATTTTCAGTTTACTTATATCTGTCATTATAACTTATATTTTGAGACGGATGTTTATTATAACACGAATAATTTACAAACTTTAAAACTGCAGCCATGATTTTAGATGAAAATCATTCGAAATGGTACATCTGCGTTATTGTCGAAAACTAAACTGAAAATTTAAAATAACTTTACCTGCATATGAGAGTGCAAGTAGCAGTAGATATCTTCCTCTTAGCTTTCTGCTTGATGATATTACAGCTGCGACTTTGATATTGAGAAGAATAACGACACCGCCTTCGGCAATGAACAACTTTGCAACAAATATTTTATCTTTCACCGACTCTTCAGTGTCAGACATTGCTTCGAAGCGATAAAGTTTCCTTTTAAAAGGTCCTGGGTAGAGCTCTTGACATGCAGATCAGTAATGAAGATGTAGCAAGTAAGTTCCTGACCAGACAGACGTCTATTAGGCAGAGATATTAATTTCACTCAGTGCGTTTAAACAAAAAGAGCACGCGCGTTCAATATCTCTCTGCATGTCTGCAGCTATATTCGGATACCGAGTATAATGGAATATTATTTTCCCAACGTGTTCGTCTGCAACTTCCTGAATCGGTTTTAATTACAATGTCGCACCTATTGTGTAGTGTTAGACGTGGGATGATCGAAAAGTTCGTTGCACTCGTTACATACAGTTTTTGATCTTTAATTACATTGTCACACCTGCTGCGTGGCATTATAGCAAGCGTCTTTGTACTTTAACAAAGGAGGGAAAGTTCAGATGTAAATTATTTGAAACCAAAGCGAATCTGTTAAATGATTGTTTTTGTCAGTTGCTGGGTTGAGTGGCCTTTTCCCCGTAAATATTTCATCAAAGTGAAGAAGACAAAGCCATATGGGAAATGAACTGGGAATACCTGCTACACTTTTATCAACTGCAATTCACTGAAAGGCAAAACGCGAGAAATTAATCGGTAAAATATTGCTGAAGATTGAAATTCTTGAGAAACTTCCCTATTATATCTTGGGATAGTACATATGACGAGCAGTTTGATAAGAATCTCTGCCGGTTCTTATTTCTATTGACTTCCATACTGCATCTCGATTTAATGGCAGGATGACTTGAGGACAGCAATTTGCAAAAGAAGTAAAAATTTTAATGACAATTTTTAACAAAACAAATGTGCATTGCCTAAAGTCAGGTGTTCTCAACAACAGTCCAGGCGATCCGATGTTAAAGCGTGGTCGCAAAGCAGCACTGAGAGCTTCCATGCGTTCATTTGCAGCTCTATATCACAAAGAGGCAGTTTGCGTACGTCAAAGTTATTCGAAAATGTGGAATCATTTACGCTGCGGACGCCCCACGCCACCAGTTTTTCTCAATTGAAACTTTTATCCCAGCGCAACGTTTTATTCGTCAGACGGAATAGAATATCGAAAATAGTGATCTTATTGACTTTCTTAACATATTCGATTTCAATGGAGTATTATAAAAAACAAATTTGTGTACCATGACGCGGTATCGGCGTCCCAGTTGTATTGTTTGGATAAAACGCCTTATGCCACCGACGGATTTATCAAGTTCAACAAATTTTTTTACCTCCCCTTGTACTGTACGATTGCCTCGACAGAGAGATGCTCATTTTGTTCATTCTGGTCATTCCTCTACCTTGTTTAGTTTCGTTTTTTATACAGCTATCGTTACAATTGCGAGTGGAAGTGATACTTTCATAATGACATCTGCTATAACTGAACTAATGATGACTGTGTCAGTCCCAGCAAGACTTGAGCCAGATTGAAATGGTTTTAATTTAGATATCGGTGATATCTAACATTGCACAAACAAAATTTAAGAGCAAAAGAGCACAGTCAATTAATAATACAAGCGCGTACGGTAGCGACACACAAAAAACACGAATACGATTGTACTCGAAACGAAGATGGTTGAAAAACAAAATGCCTAATCAGTTGGTCAGTTTGGAAAATTTCTCAGTCTATAGGTTACACTAATCAAATGAAATCATGTTTCCAGCAAAGCTCAGTTTAATGTAGAGACAGTGGTGGAATGCCCACGACCGCACGAAACAAGGTACATAAACTGCGATCTAAAATCTTTATTAAAAAGCAAATAAATGAAAAAACTCGAACCATAGTTCACTTTATATAAGTGGCCCAAATACTGGACCAAATAATATGAGACCGAGGGTAGTATTCCTCTAGGGAGTAACGCAAGTATAATTCCGGGAAGTGCTACTAGAACGACCGATAAACCTGATATTATCAAGTACAGATTGACGCGTTTGACTTCCTCCTTCATGTGTTTTCCGTTTTCTCCTGCTTGTCGCGATTTTGTTCTCGCTCTTAGGTAAGCGAGGACAGAGAGCAAAAATCCAGTCACATCTGAAATGATTATAACAGCCCACTGAAAATCGTTCGCCCACATGCCCGCCATGCCTCCGATATAACAGATATAATATGACCGTACATCTAAACGAAAGAACCACATGTAGACGTACGTTAAGATGACGTTTCCAAGAACAAACAGCAGACTAATTAAAGCAAGCAAAAGGCGGTGAAAGGAAGTGAATCGCGCACGGTAGTAAATCGGCTTGAAAACTGCTAGAAAGCGTTCGATGCCAATAGCGAGAGTGATTGTAGCGTTCCATTCCCAACCAATTAATTGAGTGACGACCGATACATCAGTAAAGCAGTCCCTAACCGTCATATTCATTGGTAACTCCGGCCATAGCTCGTATATTTTAATCATACTTAATCCACTTGTCAGCGATGATACACCGCCTATTATATCTGCAATGCAATTTTCGTTAGAACTGCACTGAGAACAAAATGATACCTGGAAACATTTTGTGAAAGTATCAATAAACGCCTCTATTTTGACCATTTCTAGGTAATTTTTCGCTGTTTCATTACCGTTAGCTACATATATATAATATTCATAATATACAAGTTATAGAATACTGCAAAGATTTTTTCTAGGTAAAAGCTGTTTAAAATGCTGCATCTGTGTTAGCGGGAAAAACAATATTCAAGATTTTAACTAATTTACCTGCAAGTGAGAGTGCAAGTAGTAGAAGATATTTTCTTCTCATCTTTCTGTCTGAAGATATTACAGCTGCGACTTTAATATTAAAAATAATAATGATAATGCCTTCGACAATTGTCACCTTTAAAGCAAATATTGTTTCTTTCACAGACTCTTCAGTCTCCGACATTACTTCAAAGCAAGATACTTTTTCTTGACAAAGTTGCTTTGCAGAGCTCGGGACAAGCAGAGCAGTAATGAAGATGTAGCTCGAAGATTTCGGAAGCGACCGCTCGTCTGTTAGACAGAGATTTCTGTGCCAATTGTGGCGGTTTCACAAAGGAAACACGATCGTCCCACATCCCTCTACCCCACCTACATATCGAAACAATAGCCGGATGTTCGTGTCCGCTATACAATGTAATTATCATTTATGAATAGGTTCTTCATTAACTTTTTGCATTATTCTTTAATTACCCCGTCGTATCTGTTGTTTGGCGTTGTAGCAAGAAACGTTATAGTTAAACAAAGGAGAGAAAGCTTTGATGGGAATAATTTGGCGAGAGATCAATCGATTCAATGATCATCGCATTCAGTTGAAAGATTTTGTGGCCTATTCCTGTAATTATTTCATCAAAGTAGAGAAGACAAAGCCATATGGAAAATGAATTTTGAACACCTGGAGCCCTTCTCTCTATTTGAATTAACTGATATGCAAATATAGAGCATTAAATCATCGTCTGATTGTTGGTGTTTGCCGTCCAATTCATGACTATCAGCACTAGGATTTGCTTTCACGCATAGTGCCTGACGATGAAACGTTAATGTACTACAACCAAAATAAACAAGTCTTTATCGTATGGTCACAATTACAGGGTGTTCTAAAAGTCACTATCCCACTTCTAGCCGCATATGCTCGATAGTCACATATTATACAGAGGTAAATTTGTGATATATTCTCATTAGACTATGAGGAATATGAATCCAGTGTCAGAAATGCAAAATAATAAAAATTAGAATAATGGAAGAAATCAGTTTTGGTTATGTACAACCTATTTCTATCTGTTCTTGCATCTTGTTGTGCTCTCTTTAACTTAAAATTGGTCCATTTTTCGTCATTTTATGTCGCTTTAATAATGACAAAATTTCGCACTTTCGTACAGCACTGTCATTAGTGTCGGTGCAAATCACGTCCTTTTTGAAGCGACAAAAATGGTGCCCGTTGTGCCGAGCACGAATCGTTCAAACCCTTATGCATGACTTCTCAGCCACCTTACATATCTGGCTGAATTTTATTCGTTTAATAAGTGCTGAAATGTGGCAAACAGTACAGAGTGCGTAAAAAGTTCAGTCACCTCTACATTTTTTTACATAATTTTCTTCAAAATTATTATTTCGTTTCGTTCTTTAGTTTTTTGAGTTCGCCTTTTATTTCTCTACAACTTTCGTCAACAAGCTATAAGTCAATCTTTCCAGCTTAAAAATTTATGCCATAAAATATACTGATGAACTGGAATAGTTATACGCCAGAATCTAGAAGGTAGCAGAATATTTACCGCACGCTATATGATTATGACGACTGTGGAGTGAATTTCTAGTCTAAAACTCCTCCAGTTGCAAAGAAATACAATAGAATTTTATGAGAACATAGTATCTAAACGTAGTTTTTAAATAGAAGTACCGGTTGCGGTGAATATACTGCTTCCTTCTAGATTCTGGCGTATAACTCTATTCCAGTTCATCAGTATATTTCATGGCATAAAATTTAAAACTGGAAAGATTGACTTATAGCTTGTTCACAAAAGTTGTAGAGAAATAAAAGGCGAACTTCAAAAAACTAAAGAACAAAACGAAATAATAATTTTGAAGAAAATTATGTAAAAAAATGTAGAGGTGACAGAACTTTTTACGCACCTTATAAAAAGATCTTTTTTGGACACTCCATATACCAATCTCGTATATTCTATTGTTGTTATTATTCGACTTCAGGCAGGGTGATGCATCTGTATGAGCCTTTTTACGCTAATCCAGTATATTGATCTTGATTTTTTTGTGGTCGCCATATTTTCAGAGAATATATGTTCTTCTGCTGAAGGCTTATTTTCTTCTGCTGGATATATAGTTGCTTGAAGCCGTTCCACGCTAATCCAGTATATTGATCTTGATTTTTTTGTGGTCGCCATATTTTCAGAGAATATATGTTCTTCTGCTGAAGGCTTATTTTCTTCTGCTGGATATATAGTTGCTTGAAGCCGTTCCACGCTAATCCAGTATATTGATCTTGATTTTTTTGTGGTCGCCATATTTTCAGAGAATATATGTTCTTCTGCTGAAGGCATATTTTCTTCTGCTGGATATATTGTTTCTTGATGAGCCACTCACTGTGGTTCTTATTTTAGCGACAGGGTTTGAACCTGCGCCGTTTATAGTGGAGAGCGAGAGTTCAGACCATTACACCATCAACTCCCTGTTGATAATGCTCCTAAAGTTAAGATATCAACTGCTCAAACGCAAGCATAAGCGTCCATGCGGTGCGCGCATAGCATAACTCTTGTGTTAATACATCGGCTGTGTGCCGCCCGCTTAAGAGCTGTAGTCAAAACTTTTCGATCAGTGAACGAGAACTGAAGGGAACACCGTAACACGCTTAGTCTCGAAAGCTCAACTAAGCACGTTTGCTGCGGCGTTCATACTATCAACCTTTATTGCTAACGAACCAAAGCTTCATTTTCTCATACTGATCGAAAAATTTCGACTATAGACTGAACAACAACATTGCGTCAAATACTCTGCTTTATCGTAGAACTCGAAGAAAACGCGGAAATCACAGGACATTTTGTCGCAAAAGATGCAGCAAGATTGCCAGCAAGATCAATTGAATCAACAACAGAGCATTCATTGAGCAGAAATTGCACAGAATCGGCCTGTTGAGCAATAGCGGCCAAATGCAGGGGGGTTCGACCGCGACTGTCGGGACTCTGGCAGCCAGCACCGAGATTGCAAAGTTGCCGAAGCGCTTCGACGTGACCTTCCTGAATAGGAAAATATATTGAGAGACTACCTGAGTATGGATGTATCACTCACGCTTTAATTCGACACTTTCCAATGCTACTCGGATAGTTTCAAATCAATTTGAACACTTTGTATGAAACTGGAAATACTGTTGAATTTTTTAAACAAAATCGTCTGATTTGTTACTAAAAGTATTTGATTTGATATAAAAGTGTCCGCTTTAATGTTATAAATGATCGATTTGTTGTGAAGTGTGTTCATTTTGATGTGAAAAGTGTCCGATTTTGATTTTAAATGTGATCACTTTGACGCGATAAGTGCCTAATTTAAGTGGAGATGATTTAACCTGTTCTAACCTTTGCAGCATGATGTACAGCAGATTGTCGCGTTCCTTCCGTCAACAAATTGACGCTAACGCCACAGACATTAATGAGGAAATCGAGAGAAGTGGTTTGACCGGCTTGTGCTGCCAAATGTAGCGGCGACCTTCCGAGGGAATCTCTTGCAAAGACGTCAGCCTATAACGATCGCGTTTATTTTAGGCGCTAAACAGAACAAGAACGCTTCTTATAATTTCCCCGTCACAAATTCTCTGACAATACGCCATAATGGAAACTGTAAAACTGCATTTAAAATTTAACAGATTAAAAAAGAAACAATATTTCAAACATCAATGCCTACCCTGGAAGAGAAAATAGGTTTGAGTTCAGGGAGAGAATTAAACAGAAGAGCCAACCTTTCCCAAATCAATGAGAATCTTTGCCACATCGATGTGCCCACAACGCAGCGCATCCATAAGCGGGGTGGAACCACACGAGTCCCCCTGATCGACAGGAAATTGACACTTGGAGAGCAGAAGTTGGACAGCTGCCAAACGACCGAACATAGCTGAAAAAGAGCAAGAAATAGTAAAAAATAAACAAGAAATAGCAAAATAGAAATCGTACCTCCAGTGTGCAGAGGTGTCCGCCCGTTTTTGCTCGTCGAATTCCAAATAGTCGCCTGCTTCGCAAGCATCTGTTCAAGGGCATGATGATCACCTTCTCTGCAAATTCACCTGATTTCATAAGCGTCAATACAGTGAACATGTATAAATCAAAAATTATCGTCGCCCCATGCCATTTTGCTTTGCTAACCTGCAGTGAGACAAACTTATAACATTTCTTTTATATCGCTTTCACTGAAATGAGGACACTATTCAAATCAAAAAGGGTACTTTCCATATTGATTTGGAAAAAGACAAAAACTCTATTTGGAACTCACAGCACCAGGAATATTCTCTATCTCTATTATTATAACGAAGAAATGTCCAACCTGCATGCAACATGGAAGGCAGTCCATCCATCTTTATTTTTCAGATTCAAATTCGCGCCACTGTCGATCAGCTGTTGAACAATCGTGTTGTTATTCAGCTTCGTACACGCGAGCATAAGTGGCGTCCAATCGCCCTGCTTTATACCATCGGGGTCCATACCCAGTTGAGAAAGGCATATTTCAACGATGCGGGCACGGCCATTCTGTGCCGCTTCGTGAAGTACAGTCTTGCCAAGGCGATTGGAGTGTTTGCTGAGCGTAGCACCAGCCGATGCGAAATCTGAACCGATTTCCGAGATTGCCTGTTAAAGAATGATGATGCACAGAGGTAACTATGGAGTACAAAAAGGTGCGACGCTGTATATGTGGTGTGCCTTTTTGGAATCCGGCTGCGTCGCACTACAGGTTTTTGACTTAGGTCACTTGAAGATACAAGCCCTTGGAGAGACCTGTAGTGTAACGCAGCCGGGTTTAATATAGGATTCCAGAAAGGCACAGGTCTCAGAAAGGTACACCACACATACACGTTACACCGCCTTTCATCGTTCTTTTTCAACACTGCATTCAATTTCATCAAGCTAGCGTTCTAAGTGAATGTAGAGATGACGAAATTAAATGCAAAGTGACATAATGAATTGCAAGACTCATGAAATATGATGAAAGGTGGGATATTAACTTTCATCCTGTTAGTCTGGGAGGTTCAAAAATCGTATCTTCACAGGAAGGCGCCCAATTTTTTTAATCGGAAACTACGACTATCCGTAACTCTTGGAAATGTGCCGTACCTTTGTACCAGCGACGCATGACAAGACTGTTTAGAGGAAAGCTAATTGTACTATAAATTTGCATGATTTGCAGCCAGCTTGTTTTACGTGGCTAAAAGCAAGTCACGGTGAACTCTTCAAAAATAGGGATGACCGTATCTACTCTTAAAAGTCAGCACTGGTAAAGAAAGAAGCATGTGCGTGGCGAACGAACCCCATACTTCAAGTTTATATTCTCCCTATCTCGATTTCCATTCTCCTGATAGTTGCTCCAAGGCTGATTTTGTTAACCATCTTTCATCTTTTGTCTTTTTCAATCAAAACGTGGTCTTATCTTAGATTAGACTCAAATCCCCAACACACCCTTTCACCTATTCCGACAAGTATGCGCTCGTTCCTACAAAGCCGCTCTCCTTAAAACTTCAGTAAAACGCAACCGGCCAGTAAAAATAGAGTGGCTCTTCTAAAATTATTACCTTTTCAAATTGATCAACGTTGCCCGTTCTGGCAGCGAGCAAAACTTGCGAGTCGTTCAACTTGTTCACCGGATCCAACCAATGGTCAGCCATAGTATTTCCTTTCGCGAGAATTCATACAAGATTTTCCATAATATTCACAAAATCGACGAAAAGAGAGAATGTATGATGTTTTTTTACAATGTTGCATAAATGACATTCAACCAATTTTAAAATATTTTCTGCAATGGACCTGTTACTATTGGCAAAGGGCCAAGGAGTTTACGATAGTGTGCTTTTTGCCTGATCAAAATAAGATTCGATTTGCAGTAAATTGTTTACAGGTCAAAATTGTCGCTAAAAGTCTAGCTCGCGCATAATACAGCTTCTCTTATTAAAACAAAAATATCTCAACACAAAGTATGTGTCTCTGTCGGAGCATGATAGATATTTGCAGGCCTTATCCGCGATACGGATAGGATTAGTTTAGACATCCGCTAACGAATCAGGTAAATTCGCGTGGATGCGTTATTGCTTGTGAATGAAATTTCTGCGTTAACTAGTAATTTATAACTGAAAAAATCACTGAAGGAGATAATTTGCTGCCTTGAAGCACTTTTTTCGACCTTCTATGAAAGTTGAATCGAAGAGGCTTTATTTCTGTTGAATAGAAGAAGAATGCCATTGTTAAGACAGCGACTTCTGCGAATATAATCGAATTAAATTGAAGACTGATTTTTATTTGTATCCATTAGCAGAGAAAAGAAGCAATGTTCTCGACCAAATTGGACCCGGTGGTGGGTCATGTCATGCGATCATCAATTTTCTGCAAATCTCTACTGCTAGCTCTTATCATTGGTCAGTCATTTTTATTGATATTAAGCTAACTTTTCATATGCATTTGTCTTGAGTCTATAACTCCGGCTCATGTTTGAAATACCCTCAATCGCGTTTCTTTGCATAATTTGGGAAAAGTTTAGACATAGTAATTGCATAGCCTTCCCATTTTTTGTGCTTTATCAAGCAGAATGTAAATACTTGTCGAAAAATTGGATAGAAGAGCTTTTACGCGAAATTTCTTGGCTGCAAAACTGGCAGTCCTAACGCCTGCCTCCCGTCGAATGTCGAATGAAACTGCTCTCTTAATCTTTTATCCTAATCATTAATATGAAAGTGAGTTCGGAAGCAATAGTTTATTCCGTATACAATACAAAAACTTGCTTGAAAATGTTACAATCTACCAAAATTGCGCCATTGATAGAATGCTTTCAGGTTTCTTACTATCGCTGCTTAGTGAAGACCTATACAAATTTCTCGCAATCCGCGTGCACGGACTGTTGCCACCGAACTTTCACGTGTGGACGGTTGTGACTTACGGGCTAGTGGAGAGAAACATCGTATGCCTCGTTTGGTCTGTGTGCTCGGTGCATTTGGCGTCGACGCTACTTGAACCCGTTTGGGGCCCTATCGAGCTTCTGCGATTTCTCGCAATTGTTCAGGTTAGTTTGAGCGGCCAATTGGTGTAGTGGTCTAAAAACCATCACTCATCAGTCTCGAGGACGCGGGTTCGATTCCCGCTGAGGGCGGCCCCACCCAACCAAGGTGCTCCATCCCTCCGGGGTCGGGAAATTGGTAGCAGCACTGAGTTTGAGAATAGTTTGTATCGACTTTAGTGTAAGTGCGGGTGGCTACGCACTTTGAGTTCATTCTTAATACAGTTGAAGTTGTTTATAGCATAATTCAATAATAGCGGTTGGGTTTTGGCCGGTCCCGAATTTTCGATTTTATATACTTTGTACAGAACAATCATCTTTTTTATAGCACTTATCACTTATACTAATCAAAATTTGCCGGCTTTCCAACTACCGATATTAACGATTTCCACCGTATTTAGTGTCGTAAATTCGTACGTTAGTACTAAACTGCATAATAAATTGCATCTGTTTCGGTTTTAAACTTTAATTTCTGCAATTTAGTTTATTCGGGAGTAACTTTTCAAGTGGAAATGTTTTTAAGTTGAATCGACTGAATAAATATGAAGAGGGGGTGAGTAAAGTGCAAAATATCGTAATGAAATGAACAAAGAATATGGGAACCTTTACTTCATTCCTTCAGTGTCAATTTTGTGCCATTGTTCTATTAAGCGGGAAACATTTAAAAACCAACTTGGGCATTCTTTTTCAAATTTGACACTTCTCGAGTTCGCTGTAAAGAAAAGTATCTAATTTGATATGGAAGTGCAATTTGCTTTTAAAAGTTTAAAAGTTAATTTAAAACGGTTATTGATATGCTTGACAATTTGAAGCATTATGGATGAGATTTCGTGGCATTTTCAGGTGGCAACCGCTTTGATCATTCCGACGCTTTGTTTCTCGGCCTACGTCATCTTTTACAAGGATGAGGAGTTGCTCTTCCGTTCCGCCTTTGCCGGTTTCACCGCCTTTGATGGCGCGATCTTCGTCGCTATCAAACAGGTAACTTTCGCGTTTGTTGCGCCTTTGCGTTTCGGCGCTTATACGTTTTTGTACTTTTTACATTGCTTGTTAAATAGAAGCTTATTAAATCATATCTATCAATACTGTAATTCAGCTACCGCTGAGCAATTTTGTCAAATATAGATGATGCCAATCTAATATACGCCTTCTTGAGTAAGAGGCGACCACAGTTCTCCTTACGCTCGCGGCGAACATCATAATCAATCACGTTTGTATTCCAATTCCTCAATGTTGCATTCAATTTTTTTCAAACTAGCTTTTTAAGTGATTGTAGAGAGAACGAAATTGAAAGCAAAAGGGACGAATTATGATGAAAGACACAAACAAATCTTCAGCCATTATGCGGACATTATACCACTATAACTAGTTAATTAGTACGATTGCAGTTCCTGCCTGACTCGGTGCTGTTGGCGACGCCAATGGGGCGGATTAAGAATTGCCACCTTCCAATGATCGCGCTGATTGTGGTGTCAGTGTTGGCAGTTTGCCAGATCATCGGTTTCTCTGTCCCGTTGATGGTGATAGTGGGCGAATCGGTTGCTTGGATTTATCTACGCTTTTATCAACGTCACTCGAATGGCAACAAAGGCGATATGAGCGAACACTTTACTTGGGCCAGGTCAGTCCCTGCTTCTATTATTGGGCCGGTTTCATATCGCGTACTTTAGCTAAGGTCGAACTTTATGGGTATTCTCTAGCATTACGTTAAGTATGACTTTAGCTAAAGTACACGATATAAAGTCAAATAAGTGTCTTTGTGTTTAAAAACTTGAACACGAACCCTGACCACATTATCGTAATTTACAAATCGCGATTTTGAGTGCGTATTGTTATTGCAAGCACTGAGTGAGGTATGGCAATCAGTGGTGTTCAAGCACCGAAAAGTGAGCTCATCTTTGCCAACTACGATGCCTGGCTCGATTTCTTGTTACTGATCGAAAAATTGTGACTAGAGTCATTTTTGCATTATGTCCCCAGGTGGCGGGATTTTGGGCGATGTAACTTGACAATTCGCGTCGAAGCGCACTCGCCGCCATATCCCCAGGGAGGAGAAAGAATGATTGCGCGTCTTTGACGTGTTATCTCAGTCTGAACGATTTTCCTTTAAAAATCCCATTTCCTTTTTGTGTCCTGATTAGGTGTAGGGGGGATCTAGCGACTATGATTCCAAGTAGAAAGGGTGCATATAAAAAGAGACGCGCTGACTGACCGGGTCGATTTGCGTTGCAATCAGCCGAGCGTAATAGCTTTACCGGGCGGGTGTTTTTTCTTCGCGCCCGCTGTGCTATTGATTGCCGCTTCGGTTCCGTTTCACAGCCGCCTGTGAGTGCGGTTTGCCACATTTAAAGCGGAAACGCTGGTTGTATCTTTTTTGGATTGAAACCTGCGATTGAGGGAGTGATTGCTTACTTAAAGTCACAATTTTTCGATCAGTAACAATGAGTGGTGCCAAACACCGTAGTTTGCAAAGACGAGCCCGCTTTTCGGTACTTGAACACCATTTTTCACCAGGAAAGATTAATCGTTGCTTAGTGTTTATGTGCGTTAATTACAGTCAAAACCGGATAAGCGGACATTTTTCTCTTGCCGGGTCAATGTCCGCTTATCCGGTTTTGACTGTAGTTGAAAGAAGCGCTCTCAACTTTCTAATCAATTCGCCTTATTCCATCTAAGATTTCTTGTTACTGATCGGCAAATTTTCTCTATACGCAATAGCGTAACGCGTGTCGCCTATTCACGGGGTGTGAGAAGTGGCGTATCGTATATTATCTTTCTTCAGCTTCTTCCCAAGTTACTTGCAACCACTGGCAAGTGCTGTGAGCAATCCTATCTACGCTTTCCTGCTTCGTATGAAAGTATGTCAGCCGGCAATACGACACGTCGACTTCAACCAGCTCCATTCGGTCAGCGTCGTTCTGCCCGACGCTGAAACTCAGGACGCCGAACGGCGAAGGTACAGTAGAATTCGTTTTACCAGTAACTCTGGTTGATCCCGCAATGTATCTTCCCATACTATCAAGCTCGTTTATAGCGATTCTTTGCTTGTATTGGTAATTTTGGTCGGTTCCTCAAGTACTAGATTAATTGCATTCTACTATAGTGTTAAATAAATGTCTCCAACACTCGCAACAGTGAGGCATACTTGACCATTCTTTGCGCTTATAGACAAAAAGCGCTGCGTGATTTGACGGAGCGACTAAACCGACAAAAGACGGAGACATCAGAGTGGCCGGACATGGATGAAGGCGAGGGTGGTGGACGGAGCGAAACCGCGCGGGCCCACATCACTCCTCAGCACGGCAGTCCACTCTCTTTCGCTTCGGATGAAATGCGTCATTCCGTTAGCGACTATGCCGATGCCTCCGTCGCCGACGGAAAGAAGCCGTTGTTGGTTCTTGAAGACAGCAGTTGACTTTCATCTACTCCCTCTGCTGCACTGTACTCTAAATCTTAATCACTGTCGTCAAAATGTTTCGAACAGTAACAAGAAATCGCGCCAGGCACCGTAGTTGGCAAAGATGAGCTAGCTTTTTGGTGCCGACTCATCTTTGTTCACGCGATTAGTCGTTGCTTTGTTTTTTCGTGCGTAAATTGATGGAGAGAGCAGTTTGCCATATTCAATAGTTGATTTCTTGTTACTGATCCAAAAATGTTGACTGTAATCAAATCGCAACGAGCAGACCCTCAGCCTAAAGTAAAAAGATTTTTGATGGCGACGTGCTGTCGCTGCGTTTTAGCGCAATTGTTTTTTACTTTCATATCATTTTTTAGCTTCGTTATTTTCGTTACACTCAATTATTTTTTCTTTAGTTCATTTTTCGCACTCAGTCAATTGATTGCATTTATGTCCATTATAAATTATTATCGCATTCTGCCCATCCAAATTTGTTTTCGGTTTTGGATGAGATTATCAGGAAATATTGTTGGGCTGAAGAGGTCTGATTGTTGCGATGTCGGCTATAAGTGCGCTTTGTATATGACGTCAGAATTTCGCGTTCTGTTAGCATTTTACTTCTCTGACGCTCATTGGCGTGGACCCAATTCATCACTGTTCTTTTCTATCACACTTGCCCATTCTATTGCGAAATGGACTAACTGGCTTAATAAAAAAGGACAACTTTTTAATAAGTGAATGAACTGTAAAATGAATACCAGAAAGTCGTCGCGTATCTGTTCCGTAAGTTGAAATGCCTCTGCTCAAATGATATTTTTCGTTTGACAGTGTATTGTTGTCCGTTTTCGAGTCCATATGCGTCAACCCATGTGATACGTTTTGACGAATCTGATCCTTTGGGCGGTGTTTCTGCTTCGAATTGGCGGTGCGATGCGATGAGATGCGACCCGACGCGACGCGATACTCTGAGTAATGAACAAAAAAGATATAATTGACTCAGCTGCGTGTATCGAATCGCACGCGCACTGCCTCGCGAAACAGAAACCCCCTTTGGCTCCTTTGTTTCTCTTCTGAAATGTTACTAACTTCCACCATGTAATGAGACACTAAAAGGTGTGGTGTTGTGATGACTGACCGCTACGATTGTGTGTTCCCATGTAATTTCGTCTTTGAACTTGGGCTGTCCGTTTTTGATTTCAAGCTCACACTTGGACATGTACGTGGTCGGTTGCACGGTGTGAACGAAAAAAATATACATTTCGCGGAAGGAATGGTGGAATTAGAACGACCACATGCGTCGGATATCGATGGCACGAACGTGTCTTATTTTCAGCGCTGCGATTGATTGCAGTGCATGTTTGATTTTTAATCATTCGCGTAGTCATCCTAGTTTCGGACAACGGGTAGGTGGTTTATAGGCAAAATTTCTTAGTCAGTAACAGATAGCCGCAGCAAACACCGTAACACTTTTTGCGTGGAAAGCTGCATTGAGCACATTCTTTGCGGTGTCCACGCTATTACCTTAATCGCTTTGGGACCAACATTTCAATTTTTGTTATTGAATAGGAAATTATGACTAGGGTTTTTTAAATTATAATTCGTCACCTTTGTGTTATATTTCGCCAAACTAGCGCTCTATTTAAATACAAAAGTAATTATGATGATAGGCGGTTTGATAACTTTATCTTTAAGCCATTTCATATGTTTTAAGAGACATAATGTCTGCGCCGGAGGGCGAAGAAAGCGGGGAAGAGGCGGCGATGCTCCAACTGCCGGACGAGCTGGCAGAGAAAATTCTTGGCTACTTACAATTGCCCGATGTGCTCGTCTTGGAGCGAACTTGTCGCTGGTGGTTCGACGCTGCCGTTCTCTACTGGAGAAAGATTACTGTCCTCGACCTTGTCACTTTCCTCCGCCAAAAGGCGCGACTCGATATAGGGAACGCTTTCAGGTGCGCTCTTCTCTCTTTTACAACGTCTTTAATCGTACAGTGAAATTTGTTTTATACCGTTAAATGGGGGACTAGCTAAGCTTAACGGTAAAAGCGAATTATCTTTCTCAGCAAAACTGTTATCCACGTTCTTTACTGTTGCTTAAATTTTGTTTAATGTGCAACTTGAAAACTTTCAGATTCGACGCGGCGGCGTCGGGACTGATCAAGCGAACGGGGCCGTACTTAAAGAGTCTGGACATTTCACGTTTTGGACCTCTGGAGTACGGCCTTCGGATATGTCTGGAAGAGGCGATCCTCAATTATTGCACAAAATTGGAGTGTCTCAAGATTTGCAACCGCCTGCTCGATCGTCAGTGGCTCATTAAATTATTTAAAGTCACTGGCAAGCAACTGAGGAGTCTGTCCATGTCCCATGTGAGTTTCATCAGATTATCGTAGCGCATAAGACCTTATTAGAGCTTTAGGACCTTTATCTTTTTGAATTTTCTTGAGAGAAGGTGCTTATTTCTTAAAACTATTGCAACAAGTTTGATCCTCATGTGGATTACCTTGTAACAGCGTTCATACTGTCATCTTTCAGCTGTATATAAAGAACGAAGGATCTCTGGAAGACGAACTTCTCGGGGTGCTGCTGGAGAACTGTAGTCGACTGGAAACGCTTATTCTCAGCGATAATCCCAAGATCTCACTATCGTGCCATACCAGCTTTCCCTCTTCGCTTAGGNCACCAGTCGCATCAACCATGGCCCAAAGTCGCATCGCGACAACGGGCCAGAAGAGCGGACCCCGCCACTCTGCGGGACAACCGCTTAGCGGACACTGCGAAAGCGGTACAAACGCTGAAGAAAAAAAAAATCTTTTTGAATTTTCTTGAGAAAAGGTGCTTATTTCTTCACACTGTTAGAATAAATTTGATCCTCATGTGGATTACCTTGTAACAGCGTTCATACTGTCATCTTTCAGCTGTATATAAAGAACGAAGGATCTCTGGAAGACGAACTTCTCGGGGTGCTGCTGGAGAACTGTAGTCGACTGGAAACGCTTATTCTCAGCGATAATCCCAAGATCTCACTATCGTGCCATACCAGCTTTCCCTCTTCGCTTAGANGGGTGCTGCTGGAGAACTGTAGTCGACTGGAAACGCTTATTCTCAGCGATAATCCCAAGATCTCACTATCGTGCCATACCAGCTTTCCCTCTTCGCTTAGGGTAATCGACGTTCAAGGATGCATTGTAAGTCAATGCTTTGTTTTCTATTATATCGAACATTCCTTTTAAGAATAGTAAAAGTTTTACCCCATAGAACTGATAAATTCGATGTCCCACCACAAAAAGGTTCATTCGCAATACCCAACGTTGTGTGAATGTTCAACATTATGAATACTAATTCAGTTATGAAATTTTTTAAATCATTTTATTCTGCCACGTATTTATCAAACCAGGATGAAATTCAAAGGAAGCTACACAAATCCAATCGATTTCTTTTTTCGTGAAAAAATTCGATTCAAATCCTCCACGGCAGTGGGGATGCGAATCTTTAAGCGATATGTTGAATAGCTAGTCTTGGCTGTCAACAGTGCTTGACTGGTGATATTACTGAACGAAAAACTGTTTTAAAATATAATATGCATCGTTTTAGGCCAACCACCGTCACTTGACAGAGATATGCAAGCGTTGCGATCGGCTGGAATCGTTACGCATTACATACGGCAAGTCGACAATTTTGCTGCCGGCACAGCTGCTCAATAAGCTAACCGATCTCCGAATCGACGGCAATGCCGCTTCCGTCCTCATGCGAATGGAAGACGCCTTTGCTGCCGATATCGGTTTGCTTTTCTTTCTTTGGTTTTACCATGTCCACTTCCAAGGTCTTTCATCATAATTCACTACCCTCACTCAAATGCATCAATTTTTATTCAGTTTTGCCATCTATACATTGAATTAGAACGCTAGTGTGACGAATAGTAATGTAGAGGTGACAAAATTGAATGTAAGGTCAACAAAAAGAAATTGAATGCAAAAACAATCAAATATGAAACCCTACATCTGGGCGCTTTGCAGCGGCGCTGACTCATCTTCGCTCACTGACAGTTAGCTCAAATTTGGTCACCGATGGGCTCATCGAGCAGATGACCACTGCATTACTCGGCTTGGAATGTCTCTCTGTTCCTGGCCAAAGACCTCCGTTGGACGTCCTCAATATTTCAACCTGCATTGAAAAACTTGGCCGCTTGCCGAAATTGGTAAATACAATCGTACTTTGCGTCTATTAAGTTTTGTATGGAATATGTTTGAATTGAATCTCTCGTAATGAGAGGCCCCTATTTGGAAAGTATATCTGGTCGATTGTTAAGTTAAAAAAGTTTGCATTGGTGAGGACAAATTGTTGTTGACTAGATTTTTGAGCTCTATTCGTCTTCCCTCGTACTACAAGGTCTTCATATTTCGTCGCCTTTGTGTTCAGTTTCATGAAACTAGCGTTCTAATTGAATGCAGATATAATGAAATCGAATGCAAAAGTGGTGAATTTGAATGCGCGACGATGCATTTCAGTCTAATCAAAGTCGCTAATTGATTCGCTCTATTGAGCGCGAGTCTGACACTGACTAATCTTAATATAACTTGCAGAAAGAAGTGTCGATGAAGGGAAATTCCCCATTCGGCCAGCGAATGCTGCTTCTAGCGCACCATCTGCGCGCCTTGGAGCACCTCGACCTGTCGTTCGCGGTGAAAGAGCGCGACATGGTAGGTCTGTGGGATTTGGTCAAGTCCCCTCGCTTGGTCACTCTCGCCATTCGAGGATTTGTCCCTCCCACTCGACCCATGAACGCCATTGCAACCAGCCTCGTAGCGCAGCTCCGCCCTAACTGTCCTTGTTTGATCAGAGTCACTCTGTGGTGAATCGTTTCCTCTCTTGCACATCTCTGTACAAAGTACAATCCCGCTTTTCTACCGCTCTGGGCGAGAATGTTGCCGCTAAAATGCGCCGTGGGAAGTAGCTGGCTGTCAGAGAGCTTTAGCGCACCGCCAAGCGCGCTGTGTGTAAATAAGAAATAATAATCACCCCCAACTAGTCCCCATCGCCTATTTTCGCGACAGTTCTCATGAAAAATTGCTGAATTGTTGTCGTCTTGTCTGCCTATTGACTATTATTGCTCCAACCTCTCTAGGCTGCTCTCTTTCTGACACGATGACGGCGCTATGTGAATTTTTGGTTCTTTGTGACGATTAGCTTAGCGAGACTCAAAATGGTTCTCAAAGTGGTTCTCAAAGTGGTCCTCAAAGCTGCTTGCGAAGTTGTTTCATTACCGTCCAGGTTGACCTTCAAAAGAATGAGTGAACCCTATCCATCTACAAACTACGCCGCTTCGCAAATATTCCCGTTTGAAAGTATTTTTGTTCTTTATGACCGGTTTTCATGTAATGTACCGGTAATTTTTTCGTATTGTCTCTTTTTGCACAGCAATTATTTTACTGTCATGATATTTGATTCATTATATAGTCAACTAGCTGAGATGACTATAGTGATTTCTACTTAAAGATCTAGCATATTCTTTGAAACTTTATCTTTCGCCTAGAGGATATTCGTGATACATGTAATTTGATCTGATGTTGTGAGCGTTCTATACACCATTTTCACTTTAGAATAAGGGCACTTTTCAATCTAAACACGACGTTTCCCAAATCAAAAGGGGGTATTTTTCATGTAGATTTGACTAGAAAAATGTCCTGTTCAAAATGAAAAGAGTCTTTGTTAAAGTGAATATGGTACAAATGGCAATCTCTGTGCAAAGCGTGTGGTGAATTCGTGTGCGACCGTAATAGATCTGAATTGCCAGGCAAGGCATCAATCTAGCACTTTTATGAATTAGTTCAATATTAGATGTTATTCGATATGCTCCAATGATCACCATATCTCATTGTTCAAATAATTAGCCCACTGAATGAATATTTGAATGCAATCTTCGTTATGCCTTGTAGAATAAATTATTTTTTCGCCACGGAGTTGCTTATATTTTGCTATTTATTGATTCGTCGACGATTCAAGCAGAACTGCTTATTTGCTTTTGAAACCGTTAGCTAAAGATGAAATATGGGGAAGGAATGGTGCCCATCTCGGCACTAGGGGTCGTGTTCACCAATGTTACGATTGTTAGTCTAAGATTACGACCCAAAATAGAAATATTCAACTCTTATATATTTTGTGGATCGAAAGATCTTGGTAATACGAAAAATTACTTATATTGACGTATGTGATTATGGCCCCACAATTGCCGTGTGGAAGAGAAAGTGACTAGTCGTCGCTGTTTTTTTAGGAATCGGATTAGGGTTATTTATTCCATCGATCACCGTCTTAGGTGAACCGAGTGGTCTCCAAGACAGTCCATAATAATTGGAGCTCTTGCAACCCTCTTGCATTGTCTCAAAAAACCGGAAATTGAACTTTTTTTAATAATCAAGTTTGCGTTAACTTACGGAGAGTTTTTTTGACGGAAACTGACGCAATCCTCTCTCCTCTGCCCTTTGGAAAGTAAATAATCTTCCGTGAAAACTGTGCGCATTGCTGATGTAAAAGATAGTCGGATGACTGGCAGCCTTGTATCGAATAGTGAAGGCTTGCTCGCACTCTTCTCTTTCAGCTTAGGCTTAGGTATGCCGATCATACCGAGCTATCATTTGTTACATTTGAGCTATCAGCCCACTCTCGAACCAGGTAGAGACAAGAGAACCTTGGAGGTTATACAGATCCGCAATACCCCAAATGCTCATGTCTGTAACCCAAAATTATATGACATATGTATGTATAAGAAGTAGTACGATAACTGCATGTTTTCATGCAGAATGGTTCGAGTTTGGCGCGGAGGAATCGGACAGCCGTTCGGAAGCAAACTGTTCGCCGGCATATGGGCGGCGCATGCTCGCTGGACGAACAGGACTGTTCTCGTTGAGAAGAACGACGTGGACGCCGCCTTCAAACTGCTCAATATGTTTGTTTTGACTTTTTGTCTTGCACTCTCTTGTATTGCACTTTTAGGAGATACTCTCTCGCTCCTTGATCCTTCTGGGCGGATATACTGTAACTGCTTTAATAGAGACATTCTCTAAGTCAAATCTTTGCGGAAAATGTCCTTTTCGACTTGGAAAACGTCCTTTTTGATTCAGAAGTTGTGTTTGTAAACGTGGAATTAGTATATAAGGAGTTACTGTAACGGTAGAAATATTGGGTGGTACTTAATTTGGGTGACTGGCCCAGTTGGAACAAATAGGTAGTTGGCCGCACCATCAAATTCACTCAAATTCAATCCCATCCAATAATTTTAAGCTTCAAAGTACTTAACTTGAGTAACTAATCGGTGCGACTAAGTGATATTATAAGAGTAAACATATTGGATAGGATTCAACTTAGGTGGTCGACCGGATCACCCAATTCACCCAAATTTAATACCACCCAATAATTTCTCGCCTTACAGTATTGCATTGTAAAAATGTGTTCTATAGTGTTGCCTCTGCCGAGTTTTCGGTGACGAAGAAATCTTGGCCATGCTCGGCACTGACGCAAAGCTATTTTGCAGGCTGATGGACAGAGAAGGTCTGACGAAGATAATTCGGCGGACGCAGTACTTCGAAAAGCCATATGAACAGCGCAATCGAATGGCATATGAACAGTGTCGCGCCATCTATGACGAGGATATGAACCGGAAGATCAAATTCCTCATGCGCAAAAACCGCAAGGACCCCTTCCCCGGACAGATGACCACCTGATAGTGCGATTGTTATTTGTTGATCTAATTTTGTGAATATAGTCAATTACGCTTAGTGGTGCGAAGTAAATGTTTCTTCAACTTTTTTCAATCGACTGAAGTCGCCTTGCATTGCATCCGTTGAGTCGTAGAGAGAGACAGATCATTGATACTTTTTTATTCTTTGAAAGTCGTTATCACTATTACACTTGATTTCACCCGTCTGTCGGCGCCTGTTTTTCACTGTGAGAGGTCAGATGGTCGGATAATTTTGCCTTTCCGCTTCGGCGATAGGCCATTTCTCTACTCTCCCTTCCTATTCAGAGCGCGACCGGTCAACACCGCTGCCTCGAGCGAAGCCGGGATTTGTTCGTGTGTCCGCAACAAGATAGTATCAGATAATTAAATTAACCTACAATTCTATCGATAAGTGTGCTTTCGAATGTGACAAATATAAACTGGTCTGCCAATGCAAAGTTTTACGAAATCACACGAGATTTTCCGCAGAAATGACCGCATCTTATTTCTTGATAACGCTGATTGCTAAAGTAGCGTGTCCTACGTTACTCGATGTAGACATGATGTGATTGCATTTGTATTCTTCTCGTATGGTGCAATTTGCCCCATGAGTACTGCGGAAAGATGGTGCAGACTGTCCACTGTTTCATGAATGAAGTTTGACGATTGATCGATGAGGAGAGAGAGAGAGAGAGCTGATGCAGACGCGATTGCTCTATTTTTCATTGATCGAGTATGTTCGCACCGTCTCTTTGGCAGTACTTTAGAGCGGGACTGTTCGTGATTGTTCGGGTAATTACCAAGTATCGTTTATAGATCATCTACGAAACATATAGGCAACGATATTGGTAAAT